>PVLA01007458.1:0-104742 GCA_004027455.1 Hydrochoerus hydrochaeris | reverse complement strand
TTTTTCAAATTTCAGCTTATATACTAGTGATTCTATAAAAAGTTGGAATTGATTAAATAATACTTTGTGATAAAATCACATGCAGTAGAAAAAGAGAAGTTTATGTATTAAAATAATATTTGCTTTTATGGTTCTTAGATATCCTTTTAATGGCTTGTTCTAAGATTTGAATTTTAAGTGATGATACACCTTTACTTAACTACCCACTTTTGTAGATGCTGAAGGTAGATTCAGTTAGTATGCACACTGATACTAGTATAGATAGTCTCAATAACATTGGAGACTCTCATTTAGTAACTGAAAAGGCAAACGCCAAAGTATCTTTAAATAGAAATCTGCCTTAAGGGAACAGTAACTCCTGCTTGAGTTTCCATCCTCCAGCCAGCAAATTGTCAAGGTATGTCAGATTTGCCCACCACAAAATAATTCCCTGATACACATCTTCTACATAAATAGATGAATATTAAAAAGAGATGGATGGATGGGAAGATGGATGAATGGAAGATATTTATATGGGTTGCTCCTTTAAAGAAATCTCACTGATACAGCCTGTCACACAAGAAACATAAATGTGAGAATTTAATAGTTATATTTAATAATTATTTTAACATTTATAAACAAAATTTGTAAAAATTATCTTCTTACATTCATATTTCTACATTTATTCAATTTCTTTAATACCAACAGATTGATATAATGAGTTTGTTTAGCTGATGACAATATCATAAGTACCAGTTTCCATGTAAATAGTGCATTAGATTAAAATGAAAATTATTGTAATAGGTGATACATTGTGTCAACTTGAGAATATTGGAAGCTTAACTAAGTGACTCAGTAGTTCTACATCTTAGGAAGTAGAAGACATGCTCTAGGGTGGCTGTTGACACTCTAGGATGTTGTAATGGTTGATTTATCATGTCAGCTTGAGAAATTTAGAGGTTTAACTAAGTGACTTATCAGAGCACCAGGGTCCTCACTTTTTAAATATCCTGAGCCTCTCTAAGAGGAGGGCAAGGATATGGTGTGAGTGCTGCACCAATCCTAGGGCAGGTAGCCTGCATACAACATAAGGTAGGAAAAGATGCTTACTCTTCTCCTTTTTGCTCTTGTTGCTTTTGCTGTCTTCCACTGCCATGAACAGTTGCCCTCTTCCATGTGCCATACTACCTTAGAAACAGCTGATTATGCACAGAAACCTCCACAGACTGTGAGCTAAATATACCGTCCTTTCTTTAATTTTGGGTGTCAGTTATTTTGTCTCAGCAATGAGAGAAAAGTAACCAAGACAGTTGTAAATACTTTTCATCTTGTTATCCTCATTCTTCTGGGATTTTCTAACCTCTCTGGGAAATTTGTTATTTTCTGTCTTTAAAATTTTTATATTCCGTTAATATTTTGCCTAGGAAAATATGTGAGCCTGTGTTTAATTCTGTGCCTATTTTAATAAAATTTTGCCTTACAAATGACTCAAACTCATATGTTTCATAATAACACAAAAAGAAATTCATTATATGAGTAAATCTGTGAGTCCTCTACATTGTGGTAATTGAAGTAATAAAAATAGACTCTCAGAATGTGGTAAAAGTGCAAAAAGTAACAAGTAAAGAAAAGTCTAGAATTTTTAACTTTGAAGGAACCAGCAGAGACAATACAGGACACTTGTTGTTAAGAAGAAAACAGAGAAACATAAAATCTTCTAAACCAATGTTAGGAAATTTTCATTAGTCCACCACATTTAAATGGTGACATTAAATAGACATTTTGTCTAGAGGATCTACAGAAACTTTGGCAACAATGTTTCTAATGGAATAAAAGAGCAAAAACCAGTTTCAGGAATAACTACAAAGCAGAAAAGTGAAGTATTGTTGAGAGAGATTGGAGTGTTCCATGATTATAGAGAAATGATTAATACAATCATTTATTCAAATGTTAATGATAAAACCTAAAAAGAAAGGTTGAAAAATACCTAAGAGGAAAAGAATGAACAAAGCTGAGATATTCCTCAAGAATTTTTGAGTAAGAAGTAGATATACAAATTCAGGTACAAAAGCAAGAATTCAGAAAAGGTCTGGAGGACAATATATGAGTACTGTGTCAACAAGCTGAAGAGTCCATGGAAAACCAGACATTGTGACTGCATGTCTATAACATGTCTGTTACTTTAACTCATTGTGACTTTGCTCAGAAACACTGAGTTCTGCCAAGAGCTCCAGGGAACAGGGCTTCTGGAAAGCACACAGGAAGCTTGCTTAAGTGTTAATTGGGAAGTGAGAGGAAGGGAAGTCTTTACCAAATTACAGAGAAGCCATTTTGAATTTGTGCATACTGTGCCCCCCGGTGGAATACTTCACTTCCCTTACATTCTGTGATGTAAGGAAGAATATTGAGATTATCAGAATAGTTTGGAATCTCATGTGGTTGACAAACAAAAGTTAATTGTTACCAGCATCAGCCTCAAGAACATAAAACCGTGATTAAAATTGTACAGTCCAAAGGGGTTCTGGAGGACAACGCAGGTCAGCTCCCTTCCATGTATGATTTCCCCTACTAGTCAGCATCCAGCTTCACAGAAAATGCTGGATTCCAGGGATGGATTAATTTGCAGGTTCGATGGCCAAATGTTCAGTAGTTTATTATCTGATGGATTTTTACTTTCCTCTGAGGAAAAATTGAAAGGAAAAAGGCACCCAAATAAAAGGTTAAGCCATTAGAAAAATTATTGCTGAGCACAGCTGGAATCCAAGTGTCATTAGTGGCAAAAAATATTAAATTATCCATCTACATTGCTAAGGAACTTCCCTTGTTTCAGTCCTCATTGGTAACATTGATAGCAATTTAGAGTGGCAGTTTTGCTGGATGAATAGAGTAGAAAAACAAAAGGCCAAAGGATTGGAATATATTGATTACAGAGTGATTTAAATGATAATGCATGCATAGAAAGAGCTGGGAGAAGAAGGAAGAAAATGCAGGAAGTGAAATAGACTACTTACTACAAGAGCAAAGTCACAATGAGTTAAAGTAACAGACATGTTATAGACATGCAGTCACAATGTTGAGAACTTGTGATCAAACAATATAAAAGCCTAACATTATTAGAGAGATAAATGTCTAAGGATTGCTGATTTATATTGAAGTCAATGCTAGTATTTCAGGTCTGCTTGAGAAAAAGCTTACCTCCACCTTGAATTTTGTTAGAAAAATGCCTAAATCATACACAAAGCAGCTTTAGTATAAAGACAACTACAGTGCCTTCCCATGTTGTTCATCTTAGGTAATATTATGTAACAGAAGTTTTATACCCCTACTTTCATGAAGCTGTAAATGATGGCAAAATTTTTGAATAACATTCTAAGGTGCACATGGTGTTCCTTATGCTACACAGGGCTATGCTTCTATGATAGCCAGGGCAAGGGTTAAGGCCTCTAAAGAATTCAAAGTTTCACAATAATGTATCTTAGAGTGGGCAATTAAACAACAGAAATGCTGCCTAATTGTGGCTGCATTTCTCCAGCTGTGTAGTGAATTAACTGAAGGAGTCCTCTTGACATACTGTCTTAAGTAGTCACTACCAATTCATCAGAACTGTTCTTCAGAAGCAAGTTATTTGACATCTCTAGTCTCTCCTTAGGGAACACAGAAGGATTCCAAATGACAGACTTTGGCTCCAGGACAAAAATCAAACATTCAAGGACATCTTTCACCTAAAGACAAGGAAGACTTAGTGTTAAGGACATTCAGAAGCACACTGGGATTCCTGAAATTCAACTGGCCTCAAACAGAGCTTCAGAAGGACTTCTCAAACCAAGGATGAACAGAGGCTTATGTTCTTCAGTCTTCTGTTGGGTTTTTTGGAAACTGCAACTCACATTGTTAAAGTTACATTCATTTTGCTCACCTCATGGCAGTGTCTTACTGGGATTGCTTCTCCATCAGTGATGTGAAACAGAGATTTGATTGGTTATCTTAAACCACATGATACTAGTTCATAGAACATCTATTGAGTGTTATCCTTGTTAGTTAATTCCAATATGTAAAATTAAGACATTTCAAAGGAAAAAAGGGAAAATTAACTCTACCTATGACTTCTTCAAATATCCGGCAAATATATTATAACTGAATAGGATTTATATTATGTTTAATTGCAATGAAAGTGGTTTTTGATATACTTTTTGATAAACAGTTTCTTATGGTGAACTTTCATTTCTAAGGGCTATCATGTGATCTACTGTGATTTCCATGTGACTTACATGTGACACCAATTCAGCCAATATGATGGCTCATGAAATTAAAAATGTGTAACCCTTTCTTTGTATTTATCTTTTTAGAGTAATGAAGCAAACCTATGAACTGTACCTCTAAAAAAACAAATATTTGAGGGGGAAATGGTGTGTTTTCTCTATGGAAGTATTCCAGCTAATAAACTATGAAGTGACAAAATGTTACTGTTTTCTAATCTGTAATTAAATAATGGATGTAATCAATCAGTTATCATCAACAATGACCAAAATTAGATTATAAATGATAAGGAACTGCATAATGGATGAAATAGTCTCAAAACACATAAACAACAATTACACTCAATTTTAAATAAGAATTAATCAGTGATATGTTTTTGGATGTTGTACAATTTATTGTACAGTATGCTCTGAAATGCTCTTATTCCAAAACATCAAACCTGACTTTGACCAACACTTCATGTCTTATTCTACCTAACTGAAAATAGATCAGAGACTATAATTAGATGATACTGAAATAATCTAATGAACAAATGCCAAAATATGAAGCTTATGACGCATTTCAATTAGGAAAAAATGATGAAAGTCCATAGATTACTAAAGCTTTAAAGAAGTAGCAATTGAATGCAATAGATGTTTTCTGAATCCTGATTCCACAATAGGACTTTAAAAGAACTATAAATTTTTCTTAACTGTGCTGGAAATACAAACTTTTACTCTGGACTGTATCTCCAGGCTTTTTGTTGTTGTTGTTGTTTGTTTGTTTTGTTTTGAGATAAGGTTTTTCTAAGATCTTAGGTTGTGTAGGCTGGAACTTGCCAACTGCTGGAATGTCAGGTGTGTGCCGCTATGTCTGGCTACAAAAAAATGCTTTTTGATAAATATATGTACAATTATATTTCATGATATTTAGATGAGATTAAAATGTGACTTTTTTAAAGATGTGATAATGATGTGGCTGAGTTTTTAAGAAAAATGTGGTTATATCTTTCAGAGATACTAAGCTAAATATTTCTTGATAAAAAGCCTTACAATACTGTATTTGGAGAAGAGGAACTGGTATAGATGAAATGAGACTGGTCATGTGTGTATAATTGCTGAAACAAAGTGGTGGGTAGATAAGCATTCACTCTACTTTTATGTATGTCTGAACTCTTTCCATAATAAAAATATTTAAGTAAATAAATAAAATGTATAAAAAGTATCTGATAGATTGAAGCAAAAAAAATTTTATTAAGCAAACTTTGCATGTAAAACTAAAATACAAAAATAAAGTGATTTTTATTTCATGGGAAAAACTGCTATTCTCAAAGAGGCATTTTGTATACAAACTAGTTATTCAAATTGTAGAAAAACGTTTTGCCAGATATATAGATTTTATTAATTACAAGGCTATAGATAATCACTATGATAACTAGATGGATATTATCATATTTGACAAAATGAATTCTGCAATCCTCAGAAGATTTTTTAACTTCAGTTTTACTATCTTAATTTTAAAGTGTGGAAGTAACACCAAAAAGGAAATTAATATTTTAAGTTTCTAGATTGGTGAAAGAAAACAAACTGGGAAATTCCATTAGAAATTGTTATCTACAAACTGTGAAAAGTTATTGTGATATGTGTATGTCACACTGTAGCTCCCAGTTTCCTAAGACCAGATTTTATATTTTTTCTTTTATTTGTTTTCATTGCTATGTTGTATAAGCAATTGCATGGGTGGCAGAAGTCAGTAGCATATTCCATGGGTTTATTTTCAGTTAAATTTCTAATGAATTCTTTTCTTCCAGATAAGAGGTAAAGTAACATACTCGAGTCTGCTACTTTTAATTAAATGCATTATGGAAGCTGGAAAACTTAATGTAACATTTTATAGAATTTTATTAGGCAGAAAATTAGATATTAAGGAACATATTTTTCTTCATATATGAAAAGTATAGAATGAAGAGGTGACATAGAAACACACAGCAGACTCTTGAAACACCTTGAAGATATCTTCGTTTTTGTAAATTTTGAGTAAAATAATATAAGAGTGTTATTGCCACTCTCATATCCTCTGTCATTTAAATTGTTGAAAGATAATAATCATCTCACTTTTTCCGCTTTCAGCCTTGAGTATTTGTTAGTTGAAGAATCTTCTGTCTTTTTTCTATTTCCAATCTTTACTCTGTACCAGATTACCCTACAGAAGACATAATAGAACAGACTTAATGGAAATTGTGCACAAATATTAAATAGTTGAAATTCAGTTCAACACCTTCGACAAAACACAAGTCCTACAATCTCCTTTCTCCAAGCCAGAGTCCAAAACTTTTTCTCATCACACCTACACCTCAGTATAATATTTTTATGGGAGTTAATTTCATTCATAATAATTACTACCTTATAATAGCTTGGATATTGTGACCATTTTCTTTCTGACAGACAAATAGAATAAGAAAAAAGTATTTATCCAGCAACATATTATTTCAATTTGTTTTGAAAATATTCTTAATTAGAATATGCTATTATTTTCTCAAAAATATAAAGTGACTCATTTTTGTCTCAATAAGTTTACAAATGAAAACATTTAATTATAACACAAAATACTTTGCTTCCTGTAATAATCACAATCAGTTTTCATTCTTATTCCATGGTAAAGTCAGTCATGTTAAATTTTGTTCATTTTTGAATTTATCATCAAAAAACATACACTAGAATTTCATAATTCTTCATTTTAGGTACAATGCACTGATGTTTCCAATTGAAAATTAGCATTTCTTCAATCTGATAAACAATTCCGTCACACTTGTCTGCAGACACATTTCTAGTCTTTTCAGGCTGCTTGGGTCATCGTGTCACTTTTGCTTTTTTGTTAACAGTCAGTACTTGTCATATCTGTGTGTATTTTTTTACTGTAATATGATTATATTTACTTTATGACATAATATTTAATAGTCTTTTTAGCTTTTTTTTACGATTTGACTTCATTTGTAGAAACACAAAAGGATGTCTCAATACAGAGAAAAATTTCACATACTATCAGCTCCATAACTTTTCTCAGGAAATGGAGATGTTTCTCCTGAGATCTTTTTTCCTTATTGTCTGTCCTAAATTGCTTTATAGGTTTATTGCTTAGTTCTCAACTTCTAGTCTTTTTAAAAGTAATCATCTTGGAAATCTCCTTTACTTTTCTACTTGAGTGGATTATTTCCCTCCCCTCATCTTGTATTCTTTGTATTGCTTTGCTCCCCTAATCAGCAGTTCCTAGAAATGGGAGAATTGTTTTTGTGATACTGTATATTTAAATAATGTTTATCTTCACAATTGACTAAATCTAGGTTAGACATATAATTAAATCAGAATTTTTAAGACAGTGGTATAATATATTGTACTATCTTGATATGCCAAATATTTTATATATGACCTATAACCTCATTATTATCCATGTATCTATAAATGTAAGCTAGTGAGAATATTTCAAGTGTCATAGGGTTAAACAAAATATTCGAACAATTCAAATAGAACTTTTAAATTAGTTATAATTTAACCACTATGGTAAGTTTTGCCAGTTCTTCAGTTTTCTTCTTTTACAGAGGAAGACAAACTAATTAAAACTGTAAAATGAGCAATTTCTCACCATTTTAGAATTTTTCTTCTGAATCTGTCTTTGAAGGACTGGTACAATGAAATAAAACTTGCAAAACTTGGCTTTATATTTGTCTGCCCTCATTTTCATAAAAAATATTCTATCAGAAGTTTTTCAAATAGAAGCGATTGTCAGTGTTTTCCTTTGGAATTTACATACAGTTAAAGTAGAGACTAATGGTGCCTGACTGCCAATGTATTTTCAGAAACTAGCATAAGACCTGGTTTATAAAAATGTATTGTAAAAAATTGCATATATATAAAACATATAGAAAGAAATATATATGTATGGAAAGATAATTATATATTCATGAAATATATATGTATGCTTAATAGTTCATATGATACATGTAATATGTACGTGCATATATTTGTCCACATATATCTCAAATGAAATCGGAGTAAAATAAGTGATCAAAAATAACAACTTGATTGCTATAAAAGTCATCAATGTTGAGGGTAACTTTTAATACCAAAATACCATACGTGAATCACATTAGTAAATTTAGGGATGAAGATTCATCGTGGTTTTGTTTATTTTTTACTGCACATCTTTCATTATCATTGTTGCAGTTACATTATGAAACTGCTCCAGTGTGTGAAATCTGTTTCAAAACAGTTTATATATAACGAGAACACAAAATAAAAAAATTAGATGAATAAATTAGTAATTTAATAAGCCAAGCTTTTGGAGGCCTAATTTAGTGCTGCAAATTTCAGTAATAATTGTTATCCCCTAATTATATAAAATATTCTGATATTTATCTTTCAAATTTAGGGATTAAACATCAAAATATGAGCAGAAGACCTCAAACTTGTTAAATTTAAGTATTTATAATACTATTACATATAATTTATCAAACTTAAGTTAATTATTTGATTATAATTATCAAGATAATGAAAGATTTGTAACATCTACATGAACTGTGCACTTTACTTTCCAAGTATATAATTTTTGTAACTAATAATTATACTACATGTTATTAAAAACATGAATCAGACTTACGAGTATGTTGATGACAATATTTGGTGAATTTGCAAGTTGTCCTTTATTTATGTGTTTTCAACTCTTGTATGCATTTTGTGCATAATCATTAGTTTGTAGTGTAAATAGACAAATTAGCCTTATTAAAGACAAAATTACTTGATTTTTGAAACGTTAATTTTATAGTGCTGTATGAATCATTTTTAAAGTCAGTGTCCAGTTACAATTTGATAAATTATATTTAATATTTACTACAAAATCTTCATGTGGATCTCACTACATTTTTCATCCTGACTCTATTTAATATTTTAACTTTGCCTAATAGAAAGTTAAGTGTTACTTGACTTTGCCACTTGTATCCTTCCAAATCTGATAAAGCTTTAGATCATTTCAGACATTTATAATTGTTTTACATGTTTGCTGATGTTAATCGCGAGCATAAAGAAAATGCACAAATCAAAGAGGTTGTTTAAGTATCTACTTGTTATTTTAATGAGAAAAATTTTATGATATTTTAGTTAAAAATTTATTTGAAGGGTTACCATGTTAGTTACCAAAATAAAAGAAACACAAATGAGAGAGAATATTTAATTCAAGTATCTATTTTTTGTTAAGTGTAGGCTACATTGTCTGGAATACAAATTTAAGAATTTAAAGGGAAATGCAAAAGAAAGTTTGTAAGCAAAAAGGTGGAATTTTTGAAGAGATAACTGAGCACAAAGGCTAGAGAAAATGGGTGTTGCACTTTGGGAGATGATAGGCAGACTGAATAGATAGACAGACAGACTGACTGACTGACTGACTGACAGGAGTCAAGAAAGAATATCTAAAGCCTCACTCTGATCTCCAGGTTCTGTCAAAGCATGAATTGGATTAGTGCTCAAAGCAAGAGATAATATAAGAGGTAAAGTTAAAACATGTGGATAAAAGTATGCGGTAACTTTTCAGATGGATGCTGATTAATTGTTTTGATTATAACAGCAGAGAACATGGACGCTCAGGGAGAATGGACCCAGTGGGGTGGTGTTATCAAGAGAAACTGTAGTGTTTGCTTCGACCGCACATATACTAAAACAAGAGGAATGGATGTTGATAATTTTTTTGTATGAATTTAATGATTATCTTCTTCAGGGCATCTTTGCTTCTGGGTCTTTAACAATACTTCAGCTATTCGGCAAAGAACTATTTTCCCTGGTATTAATGATCCGAAAGGTCATTTTATCATTACTAAATAGGAGCAACATGTCACACCCCTAATTAGTAGAACAATTTTTTTGTTTTGTACCAGGGATTGAATTCATGACCTTGCACTTGCCAGGCAGGCACTTGTACCACTGGCTGAACTAACACCTCGCCCCCTAAGCTAAACACCAGCCCCCAAATGTTTGAAATGAAATGCAAAACCTGAAGGGGAGGTACCACAAGTTTTTGGTACACCAGGGAGTGTGTTTGATATGTTAAACAGAAAATATCTTTCTCCAAAATGGATTGAAATTTTTTTTTTTTTTGTCAAGAAGAAATGTTGAGCTGAAGGCTTGAGGATTAAATGTATGAGAATTTCTGGAAACTAAATACAAGTGTTCAGGTTGTGTTGCTTTCTAGCACATTGCCAACCAATATGTTGGAAGCAACCAAAAAATTCATGAGATATTCAACTGGAATTCTGATGAAAAAAGAAGAATCTACCCTTGAGGGAATCAAACAGTTTTATATTATAAGAATGTTGAAAGAGAGGAATGGAAGTTGTATACACTTTGTGCCTTGTATGAGACACAAAGGCTGTTATATATAGGCTGTTACTTTTCTCAACTCAAGGCACAAAAATACATGCTAGGACTTCACAGTTTCTGCTCTACATGGCAACATGGATCAGAAGCAGAAAGAATTCCAGTCTGGGACAACCATGCTCTGACCGATACTGACTTGTTGGTCATGGGATTCACGTGCTACACATGTCTTTGCTTATAAACTGCTCTACCTATCAATTATGAAAACTGTATTTACAGCATTAGTAGAGGGTTTGATGTTTGAGTAAAAGTGTGGCTATAAACTTTGTTACTAACGACAACAAGAGGATTCTTGCACATTGAAACTTTATACAGTACTACAGTGCAGGAAATGCCCTTGAATGTGACTTTTATTTAATTCCTGGGATGAGGTAGTTTTCCATGCAGTACTTGCTGCTACTGCATAAGGGATCACAATGTGCATTTTATTTCTTTGAGAATTTTTGACTTCTGTCTCAATAGTAATCAAAATCATAAATACAGATCTTGATAGCAGTGTAAAGTTAGGTATTAATGCTTGTGAGGAAAAGTCATTGCCTTTATGCTCTTTAGAGCTAGATAGTTGGGGTGGGTATGAAAAATGGGGATCAATAAAAGATTTCTTTAAAATATATTTATTTGTTTTGCAGAATTAGTTTTATTAGATGATTTTTATCATTTAATAATACAATGTGGATGAAAGGATATACGTGCTCTATAATAAGCTCTGACAATTATTTTAAACTATCATATCTGCCTTTATAGTGTTTGTCATTAGCCTGAGTAGAAAGGTCCTTAAAAGTGATTTCTAAGAAAGCATTCAAGTGCATTTTGTTTAATATTGCATTCATTCAATAAAGTATTTAACTAGTGGGAAGTATAAATTGGACACTTTTGCTAAGCCCCAGCAAAAAATCATATCCAAATAGATTTAATTTCCCAGTAAAATTGATATATTGCACTTGTCTTAATGAAGTTTGAATGATAAATAGAATATTCACTTTTTAAAAAATGTATGATATATGCAATGAACAATCATTGAACAAGAAACTTAGTGTTGAAGATAACTTATTCAGGAAAGCTAAAAGATTAAGATTCTTTTTTTTGAATAAGTACATTTAGCTTGTGAATATATTGCTTAAATTTGTTATAGTTTATCTCTAAGAATAAAGCTCTGACAAAATCTTAAGCTTTGAAATGTACATTCTGGGTAAATGGAAAGTTGTTTTTTTTTTCTGTAAAATGTAAACATATTCTCTCAGATAAATCTTACATGGATGAAGAGGTGTTAATATTTTGGCAATTCCAAAACATGTTTGAATCATAGTCTTCTAATAATCTAATTAGTAATGCTATATTTGAAATTTGGAGATGTATTTCACTTACTGTATATATTTGTATGTCTAACAGTATGTATTTAGGTTACTTTGGATAGTTTGTTTTCAGTGTTCCATGTGAGTGAGTGTGTGTCCACAAATGTGTGCTTGAGTTCATGTGTGTGTGTGAGTGTGTGTGTGTGTGTTTCAATCAGTTTAACAGGACTAGAATTAAACTGGCAAGACCAAAAATCTTGGGGGTGCAGGATGTGGTAAAGGGGTTGTTTTGTGGGTGGTTTTCGAATGTCATATGGGTAGAGAATATAAATGAGTCTAAAATACTCCACAGTGTCAGACACATTAGTCATTTTTGTGTTTTAAAATGAGCTGTAGGCTTAAATATCACCAGAAGAATACCAACTCTGAGGTACTGGGAAGATTTTTAGTCCTTTGTTTGCACAGATGATTATATGCATATATTCTTGATGTGTTTTCTAACACTAGATATTAACTTCAGCATAAGCACTAATTTAGGGGATTTTCTAACATGGTGTATTATATTTGTTTGCAATAGGAAACAATGCAATATAAAATCATACTAAATTCTCTAAGGCCACTGCCATTTATAGGCATAGAATAGGCAGATATAGTTAAACCACTTGTGGATCATGGCAATACACCACTTAAAATCCCAAAACAAGATGTTAGTTTTTAGCATATGGAAAAAAAATGCTCAATGAAAATAATATGTAAATAGAATTTCTAAAGGAGCATTTTAAAAGCCCAAATGGTCATCCACTTGTTTAAGACTATTTGGACAGAAGCAGAAAAAGAAAACTTTTATCTTATTTTTGACCTTAAAGGGAAAACATTTAGTCTTCCATCATGAAAGCAATATGACAAGTTTACATAAATATTCTCATTGCAAAAGTAAGTTTTTGTACACTTCTAGTTTATTCTAAGTTTTTGTTATTGATAGATGTAAGTGTTGTCAAGTACTTTTCCTATAACTAAGATATGATTATGTGGTTCTTATTCTTTATTTTATTAACTTAGTGTTTTAATATAAGTGATTATCAAATGATAAAACAACCTTGTATTCCTCAAAAATTCCAATAGGTTTTGATATACAATACTTTTGTATTTTTTAGGATTTAGCTTGTAATGTCCTTGCTATCTGTGTCCATACAGTTTTTGCAGTTTTCTTTTATTATTATTATCTAGTTTTCATATTTCTAATATAGCATTTAAGAATAAGCTGAAAAATTTTCTCATCTCAATTAGGAAAGTAATGTGTTAAGTAGTGTCATTAATGTTTGATAAAACTCACCAATGAAGCCATAAAAGTCTAAAGCTTTATGCATGAAACATTTTATTATTAATTTAATGCATTTACTATTAATGCATTCATTCAGATTTTCTCCTTGCATCAGTTATGTAATTTCCCAATAATAGGTCAATTTTATTTAAAATATCTGATGTTAGCATAAAATTTTCTTATAATGCTTTTAATTTATGTAGAATTATTAATAGTAACTTAAAAATGAGTGACCTTGATATTTTACCTTTTTTTTTCTTTATGTCTGACTAAATAATGGTTTGCTATTTTCTGTGAACTTTCTGAAGAAAATCTTATCTTTCAATGATTTTCTAAATCCTCCTCAGATATTTATTATTTCATACCTTCTTCTTCAATTCAATTTTATTTGTTCATGTGTTTAGCAACTACCTTAATATTAAAATGTATATTGTTGCACAGAGAATTTTTTTAATAGATTCACTTAAAATTATCCATGACTCTCCATTATTTTTGGTGAATCTCATACATTTGATATGTTTGTTTGGTTTCATTCTGTTATTTTTTGAATTTTTTGCATTATTTTCCATTACGAGTCTATTTTAAACTATGTGCTTAATTCCCCAACAACCAACAACCTAACATTTTTTAATTTTCTTTAATTTTATTTTTAATAACATTTAATTAAATTTGAACAGCATACTTCTGATTATTTCAACTCTCACATTCATTTCTGACTTTATAACACAGTATAAAGATTGTCCTTGAGACTATTCCAAGAGTACTTGAAACAAAAATGTGCTTTGTTGTGTGTTGCTTTCTACAAAATGAATTTAAGTTATCATATTTGGACACAAGTAGAAAGAGAAAACCTTGTCTCATTCTCAATTTTAAGTGGAAAATATTCAGTCTTTCAGCAGGAAAGCAGTGTGACACATTTACATAAATGTTTTCATTGGCAGAATAAGTTCCTTTACACTTCTAGCTTTTTGTAAATTTTTATTACTGATGGGTGTTGAGTCTTTGCAAATGCTTTGCCTGAAGCTCAGGATTGCTTACAAATTTCTCTAAGTATTGTTTTCAAGATTTTTTTTTCAAAATGTTGTTCAAATCCTTTATATACATACTGAATTTTAATATAGTTTTATTTAACAATTTTTTCAAATGAACATTGCGAAGTATACCTCTCATGAATGAATTACCTATGTATCCTTTCAATTCTGTCAGTTTTTGCTTCATTTATTTTGAAGCATTTCAACCATTAGGGTTCTGATGGAAGGTGTTTTCATTAAGCTACACATTTGTCTTGAGACTGCTCTCTCTCCATCCTCTAATGGTGTTTCCTCTACATATCCTTGTAGATTCTAAAACAAAGGCAGAAAAGTCTTTACTGACAAGATGCACAGAAAGACTAATGGGGAAATGTAACCAAACAACTAGTGCTGATTAAGTCTTGTTAAACAGAGCCATTTTTGTTTCTTGGAACTCCAGTCTAACTCTACACTTTTAGGTCATTAGTTTCATATCTTTATATTTTATAAACTAAAAAATACAGTGTTAATAATCATTACTTCTTGGAAGCAAATGTATTCAAAACACTTAAAAAGTAAAGGAGAGGTATATTTTAGAAATAATTTACATTCATGTTCATATTTATAATTTTCTGTGTACTTGTGCTAACATCTGGTGTCATTTTCTTTCAGCTTGATAATTTTCTATTCTATACTTTAAATGACAGGTGTACCACTTAAAGTTTTATCACAGTTTTTGTTTATACAGGAATGTTTATATTCCATTTTTGAACAATATTTTTCTGGAGATAAACATATAATTTATGCCAATTTGATACAGGAGATTTCATAAAAATATGGTGTTAAATTTAAAGGTTGTTCATTATAAGAAGAAATATTTCCATTAATCTACTTGAAAACCCTCCCTCTCACTATGAGCACATTTATTGTCTCATTCTTGTGCTTTCTAAAACAGTTCTAGAAGTCTCTTTAATGAATTTTATGTTGTCTTGGCTGGTTAGATGCCCTAAACTGGTTCAGAATATTTACCTGTCTGAATCATTTTGATTTTGGAGCCAACATTTTTACCTTTCATGGTCATTTTTATTTTGGGAATGAGCCAGAAATCATATAAAAGCAGATCCAGTGGATTCGGTGGATGTGGAATATGATAATACTTTCACAACCCATATGGATGCATATGGGAGTGGCATTTACCAATTTGTGATGACTCCTTGTAAAGACAGTCTAGGAAGAACATCTGAAACTACTACAGTTGCAGGGTAGATGGGCCAAGTATGTTCAAAGAGAGGGAAGATGTTGATAGAGGTTAATGTTAATATAGGTTTTCTTAAAATTTTAACATTTACCATATATTTTGATAACTCTGTGAACACACACACACAATATGTATTTCAGCTCATAGAATAACTATTTTGTTACTTTCTAGCTTCCCCTGATTTTGATAAGAACTCAGGCATTAGCCTTGCTCTTGTTAACCTCAACAGGGTAAACTGCTTTCTTCCTTCTTTCGTGACTTTTCCTTGTTTTGAGTGTTAACAATCTGCCTGCACTGTGTTTGGGTGTGGATTACATTGCTTTTCAACTTGGCTGACATTTTAAAAACCTGATTTGAGGAATTGTATGCTATTTTCTTTCAGATTTTGCCTACTTTCTTTTCCACATTCTGAAATTTCCAATACACATATGCAAATATGCCTGATGGTGTGCAACATATCTCTAAGATTCAATGTTCTTTCATATTTTCCCTCTAATTTTGTACTTCATATAAAAATTAATTAACGTAATAATTTCATATATCAATGGGCCACAATGAGGAGTTTTGTTTTATGTATACATTGTAGAATGACCCAGCCCAGGGCTGAGCGTGTAACTCTGGCAAAGTGCTGCTTGCCTTCTGTAAGCCAAGAGGTTGCAACTACTTTTACTGAAAAAAAATTCAGTCAAACTATTTCACATATCAACACTCAGCTATTTAACTTTACCTCCCTGTGGTCAGAATATTAATATTTAATAGTTTTCAAAAAAGATTACTAATAACTGTTATCACCATGTACAAAAATAAAAACTAATTTTTCCAGTTAAGCTGAAACACTTACACTTTTACCCTTGATTAGCATTTTCCTTTCCCAATTTCCCGATCTCCCAATCTCCCAATCTCTGCTAATTGCTTGTTTCTATGAGAGCAACTTTCTACTCTGAAATTTAAGGGGGATAATATAGTATTTCTCTTTTGCGCTTGACTTATTTGACAATATGATATGCACTACTTCCATGTTGTTGCAAATGACAGAATTTTTTTTATATATACACACATATATTGCTATATTGAACATATATATATTGCTATATATGTGTATATATATAAAAATATGTAATTTTCTTTATTCATCCATCTGTTCATGAATCACAAGGTTATTTTTATATCCTGACTATTAGAAAAATGCTGAAATTGACATGAGATTGCAGATATTTCTTTGCAAAATCAAAGAGCTCTGATAAACCAAAATTGTCATTGTTAGCTCATATACTAAATATATTTTTACTTCTTTTCAGAATCCTCTACACTACTTTTTCAAGTTATCTAATTTTATACTTTCTATTACTCTACTTTTAATTTTACTGTTTTTTTCTGTCATCGCAAACCTGTTGATTCTGATAAAAAAAATTGCATATTAAGCTATTTTCCTCTTCCAAGCAAAACTTTCCTTTTGGTATATTTTAGAATTTCTATTTTGTGATATTACTATTTATGTTCAAAACTTTTCATCTTATTTGTAATTCTCTAAACTTTGTATGCTTTGGTTCTCCAAGCATATTTACAATAGCTGTTTTGCTATCACTGGCTGTAAAATCCACTAGCTGGGTACACCCAGGAATAATTTCTACTGACAAGTAGTTTTCATGAGTAACCTTCACACTGTGATTATATCTGTAGAAGTCTCTAAATTTTTTTGATTTCTGTCTTAATTTATGTCTTTCATATTATATATTGAATCATTCTTCAGATTTTGATTTTTAAGTAGTATGTTTACTACTGATATTGTCTTTCTTCTTTTTGTCTTTCTCACCTCTTTTTTGATTTTGGTTTCTGCTTTAACTTGTCAAGACTTAACCTGTGAAATCTCTAGGCAGTGTTTTCTATTCTCTATTGTTGTTGCTTTTGCTTGTTTTCTTGTGTTGTGTTTTAGCTTGGATTTCAGTGGTTGTACCTGTGTCTGCATACTGCACAGCTCAGCTACAGTTCAGTGCTGGTGAAAGGGCAGCTCAAATCTAAAACCAGCAAGGGAACTAACCTTTTACAGTGGTTCTTTGTAGTGTATTGGAGAATATGTCTCAAAAATCAAGTAGTTTTCAAGACTTCTTTGTTTTTTCCTTGCTACTTGACTCATTCAACCATATTTCCTTGGAGACCTGGGGCACTTTGGAATCCTCTCCATGGCCACACAAAGACCTATTAAGCCAGGAATGCAGGAAAGCATGTCTAAGCTCTGCTTGTGTCACTCTTAATTACCGAATCCCTGTGCTGAATGCTTTGATTGAACAATAGGTTTCCATTCATGCCATTCAGTGTATTTACCTTGTGCTGGTTGCTTTCTATATATTTTTTTTCTACTTTGCTGATTAATTTTACTAACAATAAGAATGCAGTTGGAATTTTCTCTCTGAAATACATTGAGTCCCTTTCTTCCACCAGTGTGGCTCCCAGTTTGCATATCTGGTGTTCCCCTTATAGAAATACCATGTGATTAAAATAGTGGGGTGTGGAGACAGGAGCAGTTCTGGAGTGAAGCTGCTGATTTCAATCAGTTGCAGTGTATCTTACTTGAACTGCAATGGGTTTTCAGGGATCAATATGTTTACTGTCTTTCTCCTTTTTTCTTTCTTCTTTTCCACTTTGTCTTCTTGTTTTTGTTTACCTTTGGCTAACTTAGAATATCTTTAAATAGATATTTTGGACGATTATGTTCATTCATGCATCTGTTCCTTGGGGAGAAAATTGCCTCACCCCTTTACTCATCCATAAAAAGAAGATGAAAACAAAGCAAATTTTTAGGTTATGGCTCATTTCATAATTTCTGCCAGTCTGCTCTTCAATTTGCCATTTAAAGCCTTTAGAAAGTTTAATATTTGTGTTCTCCCCTTTAAAGTTAATTTATGTACCTCCTTTAGAAGTAACTAAGTGGGATTGTAAATTTGCAGTGTGCTCTGTCACGCTGAGGACCTGTAGGAGTTTTAAGAATCTGATTTTGCCCTCCCTTCCTTTGACATATAATGATACAGGGATGGCACAGCAAATGTTTTAAACTGAAATTATAGTGATTTTTCTTAAAATCTTTTTTCGGGGTTAGAAAGAGTTTTATCATTTAAAACATGTTACTCAAAAGCACTAGACCTAAAAACAAGTGGTTAGTGGTAGAAATTAAAACGTAAGCAAGTCCATCTTGTTTTCCACATCCATACACACAGCATCCTCTCTCCTTCCACTCAGACACACAGCATCCTCTCTCCTTCCACTGGCCTGGGATCTGAGTTCCAAGTTTCTCTATCTTTCTGTTTTACACTTACAGAAATATTTCATAAATTTGAAACCTCAATGTTTGCTAGGCCTTTTATTTAGAATCTTCTTATGTTAATGATATTTTCTTTTTCAAGGGTTGATTCAAGAGGGTCAATTGATAAAAGGAGAAAGCCCTCAGTTAATATATATGTCCTGGCCACATTTGAAACAGGTTTTCAAAATAGAATAATTTCCTGAATTTCCCAGTGGACAGAGGCCTGTCAGGCATTGATTGATCAGATTTCCAGATTAGTCCTTGACCAAAGCAGCAAAAAGCAATGTGATCTCTCAGGTGATACGAACATCATTAGCCTCTGATACTGGGAATCATCTGCCATGCAAGAGAGCTACGTGTGTAGAGAGACTTCAGCTAAGAAATATCAATGCTTAATTCACATTGGAGCCAACTAAGGTTGAATCAGATTATTCCAAAGCTTATTCTCAGTTTACACATCTCTAGTTAATTGTTCTGGGTTACAAACACCCCCTTAATTCTATGCTAGAAAATTGTTTGAGCTTACTACTTGAACCTTTACCAGTAGAATTACTAAAATTCAATTGTTTCCATGGATTCCCAGCACAAATTATTCAGAAAGACTCGGTGTGTGGTCATGGAGGTCTTCAAGTACTAGAAAAAATGCCTGAACTATGGTTACACATTTTAAGATCAAAGCTTTGGTGGTTAGATATTCTTATCTGCTTCCCTTAGTAGTTACTTAATTCCAGCTAATAAATGATGAATATGTTCTTTGTAACAGAGAGCAGCTCAAAGCCCAAGTAACACTGAGTTCTGACATTACTAATCTTAAGGGAGAACCTAATCTTGAACAGTGATGTGTTTGACTTTAAACGTATTTTCTGAATATGACATCTTAATAAACATACTGTCTTAATATGACATCTCTATTGTTTAGCAGGTGTTTGAACATGAAGAATAAGCTTAAGAATAAGAATAAGAATGAGGTTACTATTTGGAAGCTGCAGTAACAAGGGAAAAATGCCAAAATAAAATTTTACTCTGTGGCCCTGTGTGCATTACTTGAGCATTGCTATTTTTTCCCTGTATTCATAAAAACAGCTATTGTTGTACTAATTAAAATTAAAAACAGATATTAAAGATACCTTGCATGTTGATAGGATATAATTACCTATAGATTGTTTTTGCTTTTGTGTGTATTTCTGACTTCGGAGCAAAGGGCATGGTTGGATAGCAGATGGAATAGAAATTCAGAGATAATGTAGCCCTCGGGAGTTTCTTCTTCGAGATATTGAAGATAAAGTCTTCCTTTTCCAACATAAAATATCCTCACACCACAGAGTGATAAGAGAGAGGAGAGAACATCCTACTCTCCCATGGGAAAAAAAATCTGCTTACATTCCAGCATAGTGAGTAATTTGAATCCCTTTTAAAACAAACAGCATGTCTTGATAAAGGTCAGAATCTTCTGAAATCAAGATTTCTCCTACCAGGTGACAAATTTTATTATGTCACCCTATGGAATTTTGGGCATAAGGAACCACTGTATTGCGTTGCTTTCAATGACATTTTAGTTGTGAATAATTAACCCTATGGTTTTAACCCAAAGTTCTAGTGTCCTTTTCTCAGTATATAAATATATACTATACCAGGCTAAATTTCTATTTGAGAACAAGACTTCACATTACCTGATTGAACACATAAATATGTAACTAATTTCTATGATGATTTTGTGAGGAATATAGATAATTACAAACTGGGAAGCACAATCATCAGGGAAACAGGACATTTCTCTCTCAAAATTTTTCCTAAAGGATGCAGTTTCATTTTTTAATCCTTTGCAAATTGTAGTTACTTTACATGTATATATTTACTTTTTAAATATTTTATACTAGCTATACTTTTTTAATATTTTAACCTATATATATTTTGAATGATTGTCAAGTTATTTTAACATATTTGTGGTGAAAACACAGATTGTTGAGAGTTATTTTTAATTCTCAGTAAGTCTAGTAGCTACGCTTTTCTAGGATTTATTTCTGAAGGTATATCTTCTGCCTCTTTTTATATTGGTTTGTCTAATCCTTCCATTTCATGGTATCTTTATTTTTATATCATCACTTAGATAGAGCATGCTTATCTATTATTCTTTGTGGATTATCCTCATACAGGAGATGAACTCTGTCAGTCCATTTGGCCGAAGATTCTGGGATCTCAAAAATGTTTTTCTTCTTGAGGAAGAAGCAAGGAGGTTTGTTTTTTTTCTGCTTGTTTTAGGATGAGCCTGTGATGGACAACTATGAGGTCTGCTAGCCATTTTATTCTTTGTTCTTTGTTCTTCACATGACTAGACTGCTCTGGACTCATTGGAAGTCTGGGACTATCGAGCAGACATTAGTTATGTGGAGAACCTTGGAAAAGTTGGAGAATTTGGTGGACAGATAAAGACCTTTCCTCCCAACTGAAAATATGGAGCTGTGATATTTTATGTACTCACTCTGTGAGCTTCAGCGTGAGAAATTAATGCTGTTTACTAGTCCAAACCTACCCTTCATTTTCCCCCAGGCGGTTAGACTGTCAGACACATCAGAAATCCAAGATAGAAAGAGTAACTCATCCTGAAAAGGGTCTCCTCTCAGAAAAAATGAGGTGACAGCTACAAAAACAAGCTCCTCTGGTCCTGTTTGAAGCTTGAAGTCAGCTCTCTTTCTGACCCTATGGCTCTGTTCTAGGGAGATGGTCTGTGGTGAAGGTGTGTCCTGCATATTCCTACTGGCATTACTGTCCCTGGTTAGCATTCTCTTGAGGTTTGGAAACTTTTCAGCTAGTTTTTGATCTTTCACAAGGGGAATTTGTCCAAGAATGATTGCTGAATGTGTATTTGTGTGGGAGATGGGAGATAGAAGGCTTCCTTTCCCCCTCATCCTGCAAATATCAATCCTGAAAGTCATGACAAAGTTTGATTACGTTAAATATTAGAATAGTGTCATTTAATTCTTAAAAAATGGATGAGTTTAATCACTATTTTATGCAGTTAGTAGAAATGGCTTTTGGATATTTCATTAATAGAACATCATGGCTAAACACCATTTAATATAATGCGTTATGCTTTATTTTCCACTTATTTTCTATTATGATTAATAGTTAATGTGTAAGTTCTGTAACCGTTGCTGTTATGCAGCATGAATCTACTATGTATATTACATTTTGTTCTTTCATAAATCTTACTGAGGGTAAATTTTGAAGACTGTAAATCGAGACATTTTATTAGTAGGAAAATTATATAAATCATTTTACAGTCATCAGTTTTTAAAGATAACCAAAGTTATTAACCAGAAATTAGCCAATGATTTTCATTTTAAACAGTCTGTCAGGATTTGTAAGGGAAACACTGACTGGTTGTCAAGTGAACAAGAACATGGACTTGCAGTTAATGAAATTTAAGAAGTCAAGCCAAGGAATTCACCATCTTTAGGGATCACCAGTCAATAGGTTTCCCTGCATAGGCAGGGAAACAATCTGCATTTATATTTCTGGTACTCATAACATCAATAATCACCTGCTGTTAGATGAAAGAGAAAGGAAAGTGCATTCAAAAAAGAAACAATTATCTTTTTTAAAGCTTTTCCACAGCATGCAGCAAAGGAGAAATCCCCCCCAAAAGGAATGATGTGAACAACAGACTGTAACTCCTACAGCACACAAATTGGTTATGAGAACCACAAAGCAAGACTAACCTAGGCAGTGAGGAATTAGACAAACACCGAATTAAATACAGAGTACAATATTAAACTTATCTTACTTTTGCATGTCTGAAAAGGACCAAAAGTTTACGGATTCTGCTCATGGTTAGATGAACAAAGTTAAGTCACTGAATATACCTCCCCAGTTTAATAAATAAGGGTACATGAAAATGCATTTACTTTCTTGACAGTAATGGAAATTTAATTTAATATTTTTGTCTATTCCATGGATCAGGATCTCCTTATTTCACTAGTGATCTAGTGCTTTTCAAAATAAAGACAATGCTGGCATCACTTCTGAGCTTGGAAATGATGCTCCCAGGTGCTACACCAAACTCAGCCTGAAACCTGAGCCCATTGGTCTCTGCTTTTTGTTTTTCTTAAACAAGCTTTTAACTAGTTTGCATTTTTTCTCTAAACATTTTACCTCTGTTTATCATAATGCACTGCTATTCAATTGTTTGGTTTATAATTTCTATTTTTTCAAATTAAAAAAAATGTCATTTCATGTTATATCATTAGCAATTATTTCAGATAATGAGTTAATGTACCATATTAAGTAACACTTTCCCTACATTCATGTCAGGCTCAATAATTCCCCAAAAGTTCATAATTAACCTCTTTTTATTGAAATTAGTATTTTGACTGTTTTTGAAATTTTATTTTAATTATAATATAGTTTATTAAAATGTTAAAATGCCTCAACTCCAAAAATATATCTCTACCCTGATTATTACTTATTTATTTTATATGTTGTATTTATTACAATGTAGAAATATTATCCTTTTCAGTAAAAATCTGATAAACACATATCTATTTTAAAAATCACTGCCAAGAGTAAAAAAAATCTTTCTTCCTTTATTTTACAGCTATATTCTTGTAAATCTATGCAGACACAAAGATAATTTATAAATAAACTGACATTTCGTTGAACTTACTTTGGCGGTAAACAAATGGTACATAAAAACTTGCTTGACTATTTCCCTCCTTTTAAGTAAATCAAAATGTATTTTTTTAACACTGAAAAGAAACACTTCTCGAATTTTGCCACGCTATTAAATTAAACCATTGCTATCTTGCATTTTGTAAATATTCTTTAGAGGAAAAAGACTACTGATTACCATGCATATTAAAGTGGACACAAATACAATTCTATCAGAAAAGTAAGATTCTCTGTGCAAAGGATATCATCAATCCCACGCTAGCATCTGCAATATAGTTACATGTCTTTATGTGTATAGTTTGCCATGACTTCCACTGCTACAGTGGACTAGAAACAAAAATAACGCCACTGTATTTTTAGGTGCAGGAACAATGTCTGCCATCTTTCTAACTGCTAAAAATACAGCGTTAGTATACCAAACAAAGGGATGCTAAGAACATGCGAGGTCTAAACTTTGTGGATTGCAGCCAGCTGAGCACAGCAACAAGTAGTTCATTTTAGAGCCTGAACAAACACTTCTTTCACGGAGGAACACTCTGTCACTATCACATCCTCTCCTCTCCTCTCTGAAAAATCCCATACATGACATTTGCATTGACTTCATCAGCTTCAAATTGCACTATCATGAATACTAGGACGTATTTTGTATTCTTTCCATCAAAAGCTAAGACAGGAGGTTAATTAGTGTTCTACTGAAGCGTTAAATACAGTTTCCATAAAGAACAAACTCACAAATCCTCAAGTTCAAAACTGTCAATTCAGTCAGAGAAGGGAATTTTTACCCCTACACAAACTAACCATAAATAACTACCTATATTGAAATATTTTATTTTCATCCAAATATGTCAAATAGTATTAGATATTTTTTCCAAAAATATGTGTTTTATAATTTCTTTTTACTTGTTTGTATTGGTTTTCGATGCAGGTTTTGTTAGGTATTTCATGATGGGATTGAGTTCACTGTGTAGCTCAGGTCAGGCTTCACCTCACAGTGATCCTCCTTCCTCAACCTCCCAAGAGCTGTGATTAAACACATCACTAACATACATGCCCAGAGCTTAACATTTATTTTAAAAGACAAAATACACCATAAAATTATAGATACATAGATATGCATGTATGTAGATAAACATAGATACAGATATATGGAGTATCATGTGATACCTTGATAAATGTATACATTGCAGTGTTCATATCATACCAAATATATCCATCTCCTTTATGCTGAAAACCTTCAAAATAATTTCTTCTAGCAATTTGAAATATAATAGTATATGTATATATGTATCTATATCTTCTGCTACACATTCAAACTTTTTACTCCTATCTATAACTCAGTACCCATCAATCCATTTTTTTCTATTTCACTTTTCCCTTACACTCACCAGTCACTGTTTTACTGTCAACTTCTGTGAACAGAAACTTTTTATATTCCACATATGGGAATATAATATTATAGGCATGTAACATCATACAGTGCTTGTCTTCTTGTGCCAGGATTATTTCACTTAACACAGTTATCTCTGCTTCCATTCATGCTGCACTAAATGACAGAATTTCATTCTTTTGCATGGTCGAATAGTATTTCATTATGTACCATACGTATCAATTCATCAGTTAAAGAACATTTCTTGGCTGTCGTGACGAGTACTGTAAGAAATATGAGGCTGCATATGTCTCTTCAGCCTAAAGATTTCATTTCGTTTGAATTTAAGCCCAGGAATGGGATTGCTGCATCATGTTAGTTTTAGTTTTCATTTTTGGGAGAACCTCTGTACCATTTTGTCATAATGAAGGTAATTATTTATGTTTTCACCAATAATACACAAGAGTTTCCTTTTCTCCACATCCTTGTCAGCATTTATTATTAAGGTTTTTAAATCAACCACTTTTACTGGAGTGAGGTGATGCTTCTGTGGTTTCATTTTTCATTTCCCAGATGATTAATGATGCTGAACATTTTATCATATATCTGTTTGCCATTTTATATGTTCTTTTGAGGAGTATCTATTTAGACCCATTAACCATTTCAACAAGGTTATGTTGTCCCCTTTATGCTTGTTCTAAGAGTATCATAATTACATGTCCTATATTTAAGTCTTTGATCCATTTTAAATTTATATCATTATTAGCTATTTAAAACAGTGGTGCAGTTTTATAGTTGCAAGTTTGTCCAACTTTTCAAGAATTTTTACCTGAAAAATCTATACATTTTCCAAAGTATGTTCTTACATTTTGGTTAAACATCAGTTTTCTATAGAAATATAGGCCTACTTTTAGGCTTCTATTCTGTTCATAGTTTATACATCTATTTTTATTCCAATACTATGTGCCAGGAAGGCACCGTACTACTGAGCCATACTTCCAGCCCAAGACCTTTGTGGTACTTAAGGTTCTATGTTTATTTTTTGTGTTTGCTTTTTGTTGTGTTTCCAAGCACATTTTAGCATTTTTTACCTAATACTGTGACTAATATAATTGCTCATTTGATATGAATTGAATTGAAAATGCACTTCTCTTTTTAGTAAATGGACTTTTTGAAATTTTTTATTTTTTAAATCAGTGAATATAGAACATTTTTATAATGAAGGAAAAATCTATAATGATCGTTGGTAAAATTTAACATACTTTAATGATAAAAACAAATAATTTAGAATAGAAGGCATGTAACTTCCATGTATTGCAAACAGATAATATAATTCTGAATGAAGAAAACTTGAAAGAATCTTCTCTAAGATCTAGAACAAAACAAGGATGTTCATTTTCATCACTTATTCAACACAGTAATTACTGAAAATCCTTGTCACACAAATCAGATGAAGAGAAAGAAAGAGGATTCAAATGGGAAAAAAGAAAGTCAGATTGTAATTGGTTACAAATAATATGATCTTATATATTAAAAAAAAACCCAAACTCTACCAAACAGTATTAAAACTAATAAATGAGTTCAGGAAAGTTGTAGAATACAGAATCAATATTGAACATTCAGGGATTTTCCGTACAAACTGTACATAAATCTGTGTAGTTTATAACAGCTACAAAAATAAAACAAAACAATATCAAACCTAAGAATACATTTGAGGAAAGAGGAGATCCAGAAAACATCCTATAAAGTGTTGAGATGTACTTTAAAAACTGTTCTTACTCCCATTAATATGGAGGGTATGAGGATCTTAAATTTTGTTATAATTTCATCATTTGTCAAAAAGATATTATGAAGCAAGATGACATAAAGTAGTAGATATAAGGACTTCTGTTTTCAGTGTGAGATCGTAAGGGTGACTATGGACAATATTCACTGAATTTAGAATTTCCATGGGTCTTTCTTTTAAGGGTTTGAAATTTCTGTCTTTATTTTTATCATTATCATATTTTTAAAGAGGTAGACATTAAATAAATACTGAATAGTTTCTAAGCATAAGAGTGACCATGCACACTATTCCAACAACATAAGAATTTGAAAGGTTTTCTATAAGTATTTAATCTGCATAATTATCTCAAAATGTATAGACTTGGTTTAAACTTTAAAATAACTTAAATCATTTCATATGATATACTTACAAATATTTAAGCATGCATTTACACTTAAAACTTTCACCTTCAATTATAGTTGTTAATATGTTACTTCCTAAATTTTTCCTTGAAGTATAAAAACATTTATAACATAATTTAAACCATCCATCATTATGAAAAAGTAGGAATATGCAATATTTTTCAAGAACTGCTTATGGGAAAAGAACACAAACTGCCCATGGTGATGTTCAAATTTCTCCATTTGTAATTACCTAGTACTTATAACTGAGATAAATTCCTCCTGTTTCAGTTTTTCAAAATTATAAATAGGTGATTACTGCTAAACATATGTGAGTCAGTATTAAAAGGCCAAACATTTCTGAGCAGTAAAATTTTCAAAGCATATTTCTGGTTAAAAATAAGCAATAAACACAGCCTTTGTAAAAATGCTTTGTCTATGATGAAGAGACAAAAAGTGTCTTCTAGTGTGTATAAACAAATTAAATCCATACCACAAATTCTGTATAGTGAATAGTGATGATTTCATGCAAAGCTTCATGTTTCTATTTTACTTTTGCAGAAATGATGTTGTAGCTATTTCCTACAATCATTCTCATGCTAAAGATTTTAAAATAGAGTATGTTCTTTTAAATAGAGTAACAAGAAAGAAAAACTAATAATTTTCTTAATATGATTACCAAAATTGCCTTGAAAATTGTAAAATATGCATCTGAAAATTTACTGATGCAATAGCATTAAACTAGCACAGGAATAAATTAATGAGTGTATTAATTTAGAAATCACTAGCTAATTTTTCCTTTTAGCTACACTGCTAAACAAATCAGAATATCTGTAAGGGCTTTAATTATTTAGTTAAATATGGTCTTCAACTAAATTCCTCCTGCCTGTGTTGAAAATAGACGGCAGATGATCACATTTCCATAGACTTCACAACACAAGATTCTTTTGGTTTGAAATAAGAATGTTAAAGTTGCCAAGTATAAAGTTTATAACTGCTGTTATTTTGGATTAGAAGGAGTTATGAAAATCCAAATGTTTTACAAAGTTAAAAAGTATTCTTTTTTTGCTCACTTGTAACTCAAAAATCTCTTAAGTCATTCTGCTAAACATGCCAAGAAACCAAGCATCTTGCCATATGCCTGAAGAATCTTATTAAATCCCTGCTATTCAGATGAATATTCTTACACATAAAAACAAAGGATGCCAAAGATTAAAAGTACCTATATGTATTTCACAGAAGCCTGAATTGAGGCTATGACCTCATTTAAACACGGATGTGTCCTACATTTAGGATTATTTTTAAACCAGCCTAATATAAATTCTCGTACATATATTTTATATGGTACTTCCTACATTTTCCATTATAATCTCAAGATGACCTGACACTGAAGAGTTAGTGAAATAATCTAATAAATACATAGTTTGTTTTGACATTTTTATTTACTGTGCATAATTTTTATCAATGAGTTAATGATATGAAATATTTTATAATGTATGTCATGAAAAAGTATCAAATATTGGCTGTAATAAAATAATTTACATGTAGTAATAATTATTACTAAAATGCATTCATAACTGTATGTAGACAAAATTCTTTTAATACCTGTCATATGTTCTTAAAATAACTGAAGTCTATCAGTATATTGCTCATTGAGTCTTTCTCCTCTGAGATATCTAATACCGTAACTTGAAACAATGTGAGCCTGTATTTTTTCAAAGTTTCATAATTCTATGTTTGTAGATGTTCATTAAGGGTCTTAATGAATCTCAGTATTAGTTTTGGATCCTGCCAGGCAATAGAGGAGAATTGTATTTTCCCTGGATATGTAAACCAAAAATAGACATCTAATTTGAACATTCTGAAGTATTTAGAGACTCTCTGGTTCGTGCCAAAGAATAATTTAAAAACTGCTCTTACATTTCCAAGGATTGAAAAAAAAGAAGGAGTAGAAAAAGGAAGGAATGAGCTTTTCTGCATCGCATACTTCTACATTTTTTTCTCGAATAAGACTCAAATGTTATAGGTTGTGTCACGTTCTTTCAAAACTGAATTTGGTTTACCCCTCCATCCTATTATTTTCTTATTCTCATCCACATCACCACTGCAAGATGCTTCCTGCAGTATTATAATTTGCGCTTTGTACCTTGCACCTTTATTTTTCCAATTTCATAACATTTTTTTATTCATCCTCACCCTATCTTACAGATATTGTGACTTTTTGTTAAATTCAGAAGATAGTTATTTTATCTTACCTTTTATTCTTAGCATTAGCAAAAGATTTTATTTAATATACTAATAAATGAGAGATAGAGTTTTACCTCTGGAGCTTGCTTGACTCCATAAAATCTACTGGTGGGATTGCCATTTACTGTAAGGAAATTAGAACTCTTGAAACCTTTAGCTCTAAGTGAAGAAAAAGAAAATTCTTAAGAAAGGACCCTCTTCTCCATCAAAATGTCTAGAAAAAGGAACAGCTCTAAATTCTTTAATCAAGATGTCTAGGGTAGAGTGAATTGAGAATTGATAAACTAAAAAAAAGAATCTCAAGTTAGTCTAATGGGCAACCAATATACAAGACTACAGATGAAGATGACCTTCAGCTTAGCTCACTGCTTGTGTTTTCAAATAGAGCCAGCCGAGTGAGCTGAGTGCTGGCCAAAGAATAATTTAAAAACTGCTTCTATATATTAAGAGTTGAAAGAAGATAAGTGGAAAAGTTTACAAGTTAGTATAGCTTTCTTTTGCTACGCATAGTCCTCTTCATCCATACTGTTAAAGTTTTTCAGAGCCACGTACTTCATTTGATGACCTGTTTCTCATAAACAGATTTTGGTATAACCTTGTGTTTAAACTGTGTCATTTTAATCCCTTCCACAGAAAATATCTTTCACCAGAATCTGTGTCTTTATTTAAAGAAAACACAGTTTCTTCTTTGGCTGTAACATAGTCTGTACCTACTAATGAATTTTTCTAATTATAATCAATGTCATCACTTGGAAGAATTTAATGTCATTTCTCTAAATTTTTTTGGCATAGATGAAGTAAATCTTCTCCCACCTGAAAACTCATCAGATATTCGAAGTTGGTTATTAGATTTATTTTCTCAAAGGATATTCAAATTATTCTTCTTATATGTTACTAAAGGTTCTCACTGCTTTGATTTTCTACATTTCTAATTAGAAGATAATGCTGGGAGTACATAGAATTCATGTGTGTTTCTGCTTATGTGAATCCTAAATTTGTTCCCTCAGATATAAACTTTGAGACAATTTAATCTTGTAAATGTACAGAGAACTATTTGATGTTAAAATAAAGTCACATATATATATGTGACATGAACATTTTTCTTGGTAAATCAAAGTTACCCCTACTTCACTGCTGATGCAATATTTTTATTGTTATTTTCTAAGCCTAAACATTGACATTGCATTTATCATGGCTAAGTTTCATATTGTTTATTTCATCAGAGCTTTTTGAAACTGAGTTGTGCTAGTCTAGGAAGGAAAGCATGTATTGAGAAAACTGGAGTCAGAAATATTTTTACAGGGTCCTTAAGGTATTAACTGTGGTAACTTTCTTGTTGACACAGTTTGTTTCTATAATTTTATGCATTTACTTAAAATCAATACGTTGATTGAAAATTGAATAATCACCAAAATTTCAATTAAAGCTGTATGCATAGAAGTCAGCAGGTTAGTAGCTATTGCCTTTTGGATAACCAAAAATATTCCATTCTGTCCAAACAGTTTCTTATAGTCAACATTTCCCCTACTAGAGATTTTATGCACATTTTTTGGCACAAGGGAAAACTCAATTCCATCATTATTTTATATTTTTGCTAAGCAATTAAGAATGAAATTTGTATAGAGTGAGTATATCCACTGTATCTGTCTGTGTTTATGTATAAGCATATGTCTGGTTTTGTGTGTGTTCATATGTGTATGTGTGTGATCATTTTCCTTCCTTAGTTTGATCTGAAAACTATACACATTAAGTATGAATGTATTCTCTCCTCTAGCTAATCTGTTTTACTAATAAACAAAACAAATTTATTGAAGCTTTTAATAAGCATAGAGCTATGAACAGGTTCTAAGGTAGGAATTTATAACATATTACTCAAAAGAGCTCCCAGTATCTCCTACTCTCAGTCTGAAAAAAATCTATTCAGCATTCCTGGGACATGACTTTTCAGATAGTTATAAAGCAAAGTAGTTCCCATGATATGAATATCTTAATTTTGCAATGAAATATGGTGGTTATAATTCATATAAATCACTCAGTTTTACTGTAATATGTGATGACAAAATTTTTTAAATGCCTTGACATGCAGAAATTGTATCATGTCTGAATAGCATGCGGATAGAGTATAAATTGTACCAAGTGAATCCTTTATAAGTATTTAAGGTAGTTTAATATAAACATGACTATTTAATCAGATACTAACCTAAAACTCTTAATTCTCAAGTAACAACCTTGCCCGATCTCTGTGAGAGCCTTAATGAACATTGAAGTCATTGTTCATAGGAGTGATACCCTTAATTACTAAATGGCTGTGTCTGCAGATGCCATTGTGTTCTTTCCATGGATTAAATGGGTTCAAGTGGACCACACTTTCTCAGGCAACTGGAAAGCATATCTGATTCAAGCCGGAACAGTGGATTTCCACCGCCCTGATGAAGGCAGTGGAAGCAACAGTAATGCAATGCAATGCAATGGAAAGGGGAAGTAGAATTGGACAGTATTTATGAGCAGTGTGTGGGCACTTAAAGGACGAGAAGTACAGGTAGTTGTCAAGAACGTCTGCAGTGAATTCAGACCCTTACTATCAGAAGTACAAAGAAGTGCCCCTTTTATTTACTGAGAAAAACTTAAGCATTTGGGATATATTAAGTAGTCAATAAGTGTTACTTATTCTTACTATGATAATTTAGTCTTCTTTCTAAATAAATACCATTTTTAGCTTTCTCTGACTCTTGCTTTGTATATATACATGTTTATCAAATATGCTTTGCATTAATATATGATATAATATACTATTTGTCAATGAGTACTCCATTAAGTATCCTACTTTATTTAATTAAATTATTTTTAAAAATCTCAGATTAAATGGCATCTGTAGGACAGATTTGCTAATTAATTAGGAATGAAATTTGTATATAGAGAGTATATCCACTGTATATGTCTGTGCTTATGTGTAGATATATGTCTGTTTCATTGCATGTCATCTACAATTCCTCTACAATTGTTATGATGTTGTTCACATTATTTTATATTATAGTTATTTAATGCATAAACACTTTAAAAATCTCACTATTATGTAAGCCATTCCTTAGTATTTTTGCAGGGTTTATTTCAGGACTTTGTATGACACCTAAATACACAAATGGCCAAGCCTCCCATATGAAATGGCCTGACATCTACATGTAGCCTACTCACTGCCTTGTAAATCATTAAAGTCATCTCTACTTTACTTATAGTATTTATCAGAAAGCAAATGATATGTAAATACATAGTTATCACATTATATTGAAAAATATCTGCACATGTTCAGTACAGTTGAAAGTTTTTCCTTGAATGTCTGTCATTTTCAGATGGTTTAACTGCAGAAGTGGAACTCACAGATAGTGAGGGGCAACTTGCTGATCAAGAGGGACTAACACCAACTCATGGTGTTTGAATTTCAGCTTTTCAAATAAATCACACAAAGCTGCCATTTATGCATCTATACAATAGGAATAAAATACTACTTGACATAATCATGATAGTTAAATAAAATATGAGTGCAAAGGCAAGATGCGTGTCAAAGTGTGTTAACCAGCTTTCTTGTTCCTCAACAATATACTTGACACCAGCAACTTAAATAAATATCTGGGTTTAAGAGGGTTCGGTCCATGGTAGTCTGGCCTCAAGGTAGAAATACCATGGTGTCCAGTGATGGAGCAGAATAGGGGAATCTCCTTAGAGGAAAAGGCAAAGGACAGGATGGGAATCTCACAAGCAGGCATCCAGGACACACCCAGAGGCGCCCAGGAGTATACCTGAATAATCTGCTAAATGTTTTCTTTATCTCTTAGTCCAGTAAATTTCACAATCAAACTTAAGTATCATTCAATGTAAGTAGACAAACAATGTTAGCTGTTATAATTGTTATTAGATAGCAGTCCAATTATATAATAAATTATTCTGTTGATAGCTCCATAATCTTTGTAAATTTTTATCACATTAATACAATACTAATTTGAATAATATGTTGATAATCTGACTAATACTTTTGATAAATTTATTGTACTCTGTAATAAGTTTAAGGAAAAAATGTACTTGAAATGTGTTACATACATGTATAAATTCTCTACAATAAACGTAACCATTATTTACTGCAAATATGTACTGTATGTGTGGGAGATAAATTTACTGAATATCTGAGTTCTCACAAGTTGTATTTTTCATTTCTCATTTTAAAAGTTATTTCATTTTGTTGTAAACTTCTATATTGAAAAATTATTTTTCCTAGAGTATTTTGAATATATAATTGAGTTGTGATAAAAACTTTGCCACTATTTTATAAAAATGCCTTTGTAAACAATTTGTCTTAGACTTTTAAACCTTTTCATATTTTATTTTAGTGTTTGGCAGTTCTGTTAAATATGTACAGTGCTGTATTTTTTCACCTCTGTGGAATTTTCTTTTAAGAGTCTAGATTAATTCAGAGATTGAAGATATTTTTATTTCAAAATAGCCACTAGTATGTTTCTGTATTTTTTGCTTGCATTATAACATGTATATGTGATTACTGGGTTAGTCTTTTTTAGTTTTATGTTCTTTTTTTAAATTTTCAGTTCTTATTTATAGATGGTTTGATGTTACTTCCATTGTTTCATATTCACCTATTTATTTTTTTTTTAGATAACAGGAGGGCAAATACCTAACTTGACCAATTAAATAGTATATTATCCTCTGATATAATTTTAACAATAATTCTTTTCATTCTGTGAAATAAAACTTTGCATTTATTGTAAATAAGATACTGAAACAAGCAAGAAATTCTTTAAAATGAAGTGTAAGTCCTAATATTTTTCTTGAAATTTCCACCATATGTTTTGAATTACTTTGGCTTTATTCTCTACTACATCTAATAATTCATGACCTTATGCATTATTATTACTTCCAAATTCTACATTATTTTTCTGTTTATTAACAATAAATATGTCAAAGTGTAATTTTCCAAGTGCATAAACATATGATCTTATTTTCACATAAATATGTTTAAATTTTAAAAATACATTGATACCATTAGCAGTGTGATAGATATAAAGAATTTTTAAATTTGATTATTTTGGAAACAGTTTTAAGTTTATAGAGAAAAATAACATAAAATCTGTGCCTACTTACCCTTCCTTTGATTTCAACTACTATTAAAATCTTGCAGATGTGTGGCATGCTTTTTATTATTGCAAATCCAAAGTTGATGAAATTATATAATTACACTGTTATGAAATAATATACATAATTTACCTTTTGGATTTACTATTTGCTTGAAATGTATATTGATTTTGAAAAAAAGTATTATTAAAACTATCCATCATTACAGTATCAGAGTCCTTTTATTGGTCTAAAATACTTCCATGCTACAATCATTTATGGTTTGTCCCTACCTCAACCCTACCTGCCATGGATATTTTTTCATTATTTTCACACATTTGCACTTCACAATGTGATATGAATAAAGTGCAATAGGCAGCCTTTTCATGGTTGGCATATTTGTCTTATCAATATGCATTTAAATACCTTCATGTCTTCTAGTGACTTGGTCGCTCATTTTCTTTTTAGCACCAAATGGTGCTCCATTGTACGGTTGTGCTGTACTTGCTATGCGTTTACCTATTAAGGGCTATGTTTTTGCATTCCCAGATTCTGAGCATGTAGCTTGAAGCTGAAGTAATAACATATGCCACATTTCTTTGGTGGACATAGTTTTTAAACCTATGTGGTTAAATACCAAGCCATGTGATAGATGGACTATATGGTTAAGCCTGTGGTTAAAGAATTCATTGAAATATTTTCCAAAGTGAATGAATCACTTTGTGTTTTCACTTGCAAAGAATGAGAGTTTCTTTGACCTCATACCCTCACCAGTCATTTTAACTTTGATGTTGGAGAATCATTCTGTACAGATTACTCATCGTTCAAGTTGTTAACTCTCTAATAACATGATACGGAGCATCACTGCATGGACTCATTTGTCATTTACATGTCTTATATTACAAGATTTCTTTTTGTTCAGTTACTTTCATTGTGTTTAATTTCTTATAATATAGCTTTCAGGTTTAATTGCATATTTCAGATTGCATTGTTCGTCCAATTAATGTTTTAAAATAATTTCTCTCAGGTTAGAGCTTTTCTTTTCATCTCCTTAATTGTATTTTTTACATAGTAGAAGTTATCATTTAAATGATTTTCAATTTTTTTTCCTTTCATAGATTGTAATTTTGATATTGTACGTAGGAAATGACAATCCAAGCTCATATTACCAACTTTCCTTCCTCCGTTCAGTTCTAGGAATTTCAGAGAATTGTGTTTCAAATTTAGATAGGTCTATTGTTGATTGTGATTTTTTTATTAAAATAATAAACAATGTAAATTGTAAAGAATATGAGAGTTTCATTTGCTACCTTTGGAAGTCCAGTTTTCCTGATAATGTTTATTTAAAAATTTGTCCTTTCTCCATTAAATTCTCTTTTGTCAAAGATCACTTGGCTATATTTATGTAGAGAGAGAATATTTTAATAAATGCTCATCAGGATTTAAAAAATGAACAGGAATAAATTTATCAAGTTTGTGTGATACTGGTTTGGGCCAGAAAGCAGGATGTTTATGTCATGGGCTTGTCTTTTCATTTGGACAGAAGTTATTTGTCTCTAGGAAGGATTTCATTTCTTAGTATGCAAAATGATTATAGCTCTAAGTCAGTAATGACTAATGATTCACATAGAAGCACATCTTACGTAGGTCTGAGCTTAAATGCCCATACTTAGGAAAAATTTTCCTGACCATGCTACCTACTGTGATCTTTAAGAACATTTTTCTTTTCTGGGCACCTGAACTTCTTGAGAAACATGTTAAAGACAGGACTTCCAATTTTCTCAGGTCCTTTGCATTTAAGTGAACCTTGTGATTTGTGACTAGAAGTAATTAGAAGTAGTAGATGTCAAGCATGGGCTTAGGATGGTTGTGTGCAACATCCTGCTTACATCATGCTTGGCTACATGAAAGACTTTATGTTGAAGTAAAGGAAGAATGTTGATATATTAGCAGCCCAGATGACTTATTTGCCCCCATGCAATGTCTACAATATAGTCTGTACAAATTTCTGAGTCTACTGTTGATACAAGAGCATCAAGAAATAAACCTGTGTGAGAGATTTTGGTACTTTCCTTACAGCACACCAATATTTGGAGATATATATTTGTATTATATTTTAAATGAATTGACAAAATACATATGTGTTTACATCAATAAGAATAGTATTACATGCAGAAAAATAATTTAATTAGAAAACACAAGTGATTATTTTGGAATGCCTTTCCAAAGATTTAAATAAAATTTTCTGATTCTATGAATATGCTTCCCCTGTCTATGTGATTAATGTGATTAGTCAATAATTAACTGAAGCAAAATCCAGAGTGAAAGTAGAACCAAAAAGAATATTTCCAAATTACACTGAAGTTCCCAAGCAGAAGGACCTATGAAACAGTCGCCAGAGTAAGGAACATGTGTCTCAGCCACATCCATGTGCCATAAGGTGAACCCTCAATTTCTATTAATGCACTATATATTAAAAGCTCAAATAGTGGTCTTCATTCTTGTCTCCTTTATTTAAGATGTACTCCACTTGGGGACTTCTATTTCATGTTGTATATTATAGGACACTGAGAATTTGTAAACCACATTTCTCTTACATTTTGCTGGCTGGCTTTTAAAATAGGAATTATAGTGGTTAATAGCAGTGAGGTAATAGGAGATTGAGTACTCTTTTGATTATTTCAGTAATGACGCCTCCTTAGTGGATCCAGAATGACTACTTCTGTCTCTCCTAGCATGCGGATGGTGGCGTCTCACCCAGAGGGATCAATAACTTTAATTTCTAGCTGTTATACTTTTTCAATTTCATCTTGACCTGTAGCCTTCTGCTATCTTGTAGATGCAGTCCTGATGTTTGATAATCCTGGAATTTCTTTTTCTCTAATTGGAATGTGGCAGATATTGGGATCATACACTTGGAAAATTATGGGAAAGTAACCCTAAAAAGAATTTGTCTAAAGTTCATTTTATCATATAGACAAGCAAATATCATACAAGCCAAAGCAATAGGACGTATTTTTTTATTTGCACATATACCTTTAGTAATCCAAAGTTTTTTAAATAAGAGTTTTAAGTTTGAAGTGACATAAAAAAATCAAATTCTAAGTAAATTGAAATAGCTATCTTAAGTTTCATGCTGGGGAAATGGATTTATAGTGGTATTTTATTTTACACAGAATTCTAAGAGAATCAATTATTATTGAGTCTAGTACACAATGAAACGCTTTTGGAATAACACTTTAATATTGATGAGTTAGTAATTCTTAAAAGATATAGTGGACTAAACAAAGACTAAAAATAGACAATATATTGTAGAACACCGGAAATGTAAAAACTACATTTCTTACATGTCACAATTGATGCAAAATGGAGAATAGGAAATAAAAATGAAGAAAGAGAAACTCATAAAGTTTAGTCATGTAAAATAAAACATAAAGCTCTCTATATATTTATAGCTCTCAAAATGTCTCCAAATGTTAAAATTAATAAATTTTCTTATGACATTGAATCACTCATAAAATATACTTTACTTTAACTTTTAAATTTTAAGATACTGAGAATGTATAGTTGATATGAAAAATATGTATAAAAAAGTAGATTTTACATCTGAGCACAAAATGCATAAAAGAGACTAGTACCTATACAGGATTCCTTATTTTACTTACTTTTATAATTTTCATGGGAATTTTCAGTTTTGATTGACTTTTCAAGCATCAGGTAATTTAATTAGTTAATTAATTAATTAATTTCATGGTGTCGTGGATGGAATCTAGAGTCTCATCTTTGTTAGGCGCGTTCTCTAGCGGTGCATTGTACCTAGCAGGCCGAGTAGTTTTGAATGATTCTTTCACATTAACTATTGTTTTGTTTCAGACAATAGACCACATGGCTATTATTAATGTAATTATTATAATGATATTGAAAATTATGCATTTTGTTAATGGTCAACACCTAGTACAGTTTCTCTGTGGGACACTCTTAGTTGTCCCAAATGTCTACACGCCATTTTTTCTAGGATTATATTTGTTAATTCAGAGTATGAATGATTTCTGGGGAGTAAGTATGGCTGGGTGGGTAAATTCTCTGAGAAAGGATATGGACAGAAGCGTCTTTTGATAGTTCTTGGAAACTCTCCTTAAAATAATCTTGCACACGTCTCTTCGCTAAGGAGGGTGGTCCTCTTTTCCATGTCATTTATTGGGAGGTATGTGCTCCATTTTGAAACATAATCTTGGAGAAAATCATGTAGATTACAGAATCCTGAACAAGGAAGCCATTGTTTTCAACAGTAGCTCATAGAATTGAACCAGTAATTAGCCTTGCACCACGTTTTTAGAGCATGTTTATACAGGGAAGAAACAGGTATGTATCTTGTTTAAGCTAGTTTTATTTGCAGCCAAATATAGTTTTACCAAGATAGTGGATATTTAATCATTGACAAAAGAATTAATCTTAATTATTGGTTTGAAACCAAGAGACAGTGCATTACTTAATATGCTTCCAGTTGCAAGGAGTAGCAAATCTAATTCAAAGTGCTTTGAGCAATATTAATATATACTTAAATCACAGAAAACTCACATGGAAAGTGAAATTCTGGGTGTACTGGCTCAGGGGCATTAGAGTATCATGATTTATGTACATTTTCTATAGTTTGATTTGGTCATATTTTGGCAGTTCTAATAGATTTGGAATGATTGCTGAGAAAGGGCAATAGCAGTTTTATTCAACAGAAAATGTATGATTACTACTTCAATTTTAAAAGTTAATTTCCAGGAACTATGTAGTTGAGTTTTGCTGGATTATATTGCACTTATCTTCTCATTGTGAAATATTATAAAATTAATTTAGGCTAGGCCTTCTGGGAGAATAAATAACAAGGGAAATGGGATAGTCATAGAAGACTTGGGGTATCAAATCAACTGAACCTCTACAATAAAAGGAGCCAGAGTAAAATGGGAAGAAGTAATCAGTGCAGGGCTCAGTGAAAGTCTTTATTTTTCTGCCATTTTAGTCACTCAATATTTTTGTACTTTTCTCATATATACTTCGAAAAGTGTCAGGACAATCTCCTCAGAAATGCATAGCTCTCATTTAGAGATTTAACTTCTTTTTTACTAGAGCATATTTGTCACAAAGAATAACAGTTTATTTTAGCATATTCACATGTTTATATAAAATACTTTATTCATTTCCATTCTCACATTACTTTGCTTGGCATTCCTGCTCTCTTCCTCATTGTTCCCATGTTCCTGTCTTTACTAATTCTCTCTCTCTCTCTCTCTCTCTCTCTCTCTCTCTCTCTCTCTCTCTCTCTCATCTTTACATATAGGAGAAAACTTTTTCTGAGTTTGACTAATTTTCCTTAGCATTACAATTTTTAGTTCCATCCAGTTTTTTGCAGATGGCACAATTTTGTTCTTTTTTAATGACAGAATAATATTTTAATGTGTATGTGAACTACATCTAATTTATACATTCATCATTTGATAAGTACCTAGGTTATTTCTATAGCTTAGCTTTTGTAAATTGTACCACATTAAACATGGTTATTTGGGTTTTTATCAAATGCTGATTTTAACTGTTTTGTGTATACACTGAGGAGCAGAATAGCTGAAACAAATAGTAGCTGTGTTTTGGTTTCTCGAGAAAACTCCATACTGATTTCTTTATTAACATCAATTTACATTACCACTACCAATATTTTGTACTTGTTTCTTTTCCCAGAGTATCAGTAAACTTGTATTTCCCTATATTTCTCTTCATCATATACAGGAACATTCTTTATAGTCTAGAAAGAAAGAGGAGAGGAGAGGAGAGGAGAGGAGAGGAGAGGAGAGGAGAGGAGAGAGAGAGACAGAGACAGAGAGAGAAATACTCAGCCACAATATGCATAAACATAGAGAAAACATAGTAAAGCCATAATGAGAAGTCTGATGTACAGAGTTTTGAGTAAGAAAGCATATTAACTTTTAACTTTTAACCCTTCACATAATGTTAGAAAGGACAGAGACTCTGACTTGCTAGTAGTCTACTGGTTGATTGTTTTGCATAGGTATATATAAGATTTCTTTTATTATAGCATTCCACTAAATTACAAAGCTTATACTAAAATTCATGTCACAGATGAACTAAAAATTAAAGGAAAAGTGATAAACAGTACATTACTATGAAATTTCAGCAATGTAAGAGCCCTTATGAAGAACACTAAAAGGAATTTGAAATAATTATCTAAAACAGCCATAAGAATACTGTTTTATCTTTGCTATTAGGTAGTTTTATCTTTTAAAGTCTAAAAATCATCAGACTTTTGTTATGTAAATTACTCATGTTTATGAGCACTATTAGTCTCCTATCATTGTTTGGACAAAATATTTTACATAAACAATTTAAAAGAGGAAATGTTTTACTTTGGCTGTTTGTGTCTCCAGGGCAGAATCATCATGGTAGAAGGTTATGAGGGGTAAAGTTGCTTAGTTCATGACATCAGGAAGCAGAGAGTAAAAGAGCCAGAGAAGAAGAGGCCAGAGACAATACAAAGACCCAGCCTCTTGACCCACATGCCCACTCATGCCCAGAAGTATAAATTGATAATCTCCAAGATTGTTCTTAAATCAAAGTAGTTGATAATTAAATGAAATGTTAGAAAAAATGAACATAGAGAACACTGTAAGTTCATAGCCATTTGCTTGTATGTTTTTCTTTACAATTTTTTTATATAAGCCTTTCCACATTGTCTACCTTGGTAGAGACTAAAATTCAGTAGTTTATCACATTCTGCTTGACATTCTGTGTGGAAAAAAGAGCATTCAGGAAAAATCAAGGGAGATTTTTCTTTGAAGATTTTTGATAAATTTAGCTTTGCAGCTACTTTTTGTTAAATATTCTGTAGGTACAATGATCACTAATATAGAAATTTGAAACTGTGTGTTCTGAAAAGTTATACCTGGGAAATATGTCTTATTTTTGTTCTTTCTGTCTTACTTTTGAGTATTTGACAGGACTAATCATGTTGATTGATGCATGGTAAAAGAGACTGCTGTGAAAACTGCTACAGAGCAATATGTTGCTGATGAAAATGGTGCAATTTATGATTTTTAAATAAAGATAGAACAACTTTAGTATTGGGATTACAGGGAAAAATAGAACAAGGCTCCTTTTTGTACTGATACCAGTTAATGGTTAAGCTAAATTGCAAATGCCGCTAGCATTTTCCATCAAAAAAGAAAATGAGGTTTAGAAATGTCAAGAAAAGTTTTCTTCCTTTTGATGCTTTATTGCTACATTATAAATCAAACTAGGAAAATTATAAAAGGGGTTATCAGGTAAATTGTATATTTTTATTACTTTCAAACCTATTCATTCCTCCTCAATTTCCTTAGTTAAATATAATATGGTAAGGAATGACACCAAAATACATTTCTCAATCTCATATTGTATTTCTAAAATTAATTACTTATGTATTATGTTAAGATAAATTAAAACTATCCCCTCATCAATGCAAGAGCATTTGGATCAGCATAGTATGGAAGACAGTAACGACCTAGCTGAAATTGACTCCAAACTTCACATGGAATAGAACAAGTTTCTAGGAGGAAAGGAACAAATATATTTTATCCATTTCGAATCTGTTACTGTGCTTGAAACAAAATAAATGCTTCTTCATTGACAAAAAGGTTAGAGTTCTTGTATTCTCTAGAGAATAGAAGTAAACATTCAAATGAGGGCTGGGGATTTAGCACAGTGACACAAAAGCCTGTTTGGCAAGTGTGAAACAATGAGTTTGAGTCCTGGTACAATCTGTCTATCTATCTATCTATCTATCTATCTATCTATCTATTACACTAAATGGGCTCCTCAATCTAATTTGATTTTAAACCTGCTAATGCTGAAATATAGTCAGTGATAACTTTAAAAAAATTAGAAATATTGTCTGTTATAGAACTCTAGTTTTCCATTAGATTAGCTTGTATATTTCACAAACTTATTGATGCATATTACACAAAGGTTTATATTTATATATCAGTAATAAGAAAATGTTTTCAGTGTTGAATATATTCAAGTAAGGGAAATTCCTTCATGTATAAAATTGAAATTCATATGCATAATCTCTGTATTTATGTATAACTATAACTATATATACAGATGAATAGTAGTAATTTTTTGCAGGAATGATATAAAAATAAATACTATGTGTTGTGAGAAAAATAAAAATTATTTATGTAATAAATTATTGCTATCTTAACATTGCCAGTAAAATCACAAGAATAAACATGTAGATGTCAGTAACAAAAAGATGCCAGTAAAGGTACCTACTTTGTGTGCTAACTGAAGTTGTAGGGGTCAAATCATTTAAGAATTAACATAACTAGAAAGTGTATTATTCAGAAAGTAAAAAAAATAATAAAATAGAAGAAATTGTCATTTATGAATTTTAGCTGAACATAAAACTCTACTAAGAATTAGTTTCCAAAATATTTCAATGTTTTTAGGGTCTAAACTATCTAAATGATAACATGAAGGTATTAGTACTACAAATATTTAAATTTGAATAAAATGGCAACCAATGTGCTTTTGCTGGTTTTATTTGGTTGTAATTCTAATGCACACTTTTTATAAAACTACATATATTCTGTGAGAGGTATCTTTATCAGTATGTCTGTGCATAGATATATGTGTAGATAGGCATAAAGTGTAGATATGTAATTATATAGCTATCTTTTTGCAAACATGTTATTGATATCTCCATATCTATATCTGCATCAGTTAGAGGTCACTAGAGAAAGGCTGATGATGGGTGCCTGTAGAATGAGGAACAGAAGAATGCAAAGGGCCTCTCAGCACTCTGAAAAGCTAGAGGATTCCATCAATTCTGAAGCCACCGAGTGTGCTGCAGACTCCCGTTCACATCCATAGCTGGAAGCCAACAGGTCTTTGAAGGAAGGCTGAAGAGTCTGCTGTGAACCTTGGAGAAAGGCATCCAAAGGCAATCAATGGTGAAATGGAGCTTCTTGGGAGAAACAAAACCTAGGCTTTCTTCTTTCCCTTTCCCTTCTTCCAGGTCATTGATCTGTTAGTGCTACCTACAGCCAGGGTGGGTCTTTCATCCTTACTTAGGAAGTCAGGCATTCAGATGCTTTCAGAGCTGTGCTATACTAATCTGCTAGGCATTCCTTTTTCAAGTTGGCAGCATAATTACCTATTGCAATATCTATGTTAAAAAATAAAGAATGAAAAATGCTAGTCATCATAAGTAACATGGAGACCTAGACAGAAGTTATAGGAATACTCAGGACTATAAGAAGATACAAATTTCGTGGTAATTTTATCATTCATGTTTAAATTAAATAAAATTTCTAATTGGCAATTTTTTCAAGTAAAAATCCATTTACAAAAGTAAAACATGTAGTTATAAGACTCTCAAATTCACATGCTGTAATGGTTGATACACTGTATCAGCTTGAGAAGTTTAGAAATTTAACTAAGGGACACAGCAAGGTGGCCAGGGGCCTTACTTTGTAAACATCTTCAGCATGTGCAGAATGTAGGTACAGAGGTTCTGTGTGTGTTACACCTGCCTTGGGTGAGTGGTAGCATGCTTTCAATATAAGGGAGGAGAGGAGCCTTCTTCTCCCCATCCTTTTTTGGTTTTTCTGTATTTTCTTGCCTTCTGCCACCATGAAGTGTTGCCCTTGTACCATGCCACCCTGCCTTGGAGCAAGCTGATTCTGAACTGAAACCTCCACAAACTGTGAGCTAAATAAACCTTTCCTTCTTAATTTTAGATGTTGGGTATTTTGTTCCAAAAATGAAACAAAAGTAACCAAGACACATGCTAAGTTATTTATGTTTAAAATATTATTTCTTGAAAGAGAATTGTAACAGTGTATTAGTAGCAGAACAGCCAGAATCATCAAATGCATACTAACTACTTTAGGAAATCCATAAGCAAAGTACTAGCAATTTAGAAAAATCAATTTATCAGTATGTATGTATGTATGTATGTATGTATGTATGTATATATATGTACTTTTTTCTATAAAATTGCAAATATTGTTGTTTTTGTGTCTTTAAAACATACACACAAATATAATCAACAAATATCCTTGTATATATTTCTTTATTTAGTTGATAAATTGCATACTGTTCTTTTAGAAATAGCTGTTCAAGTTACAGAATCAAAGCATACAAAGTAGACACTCAAGCAGTGAGACTGCAAACAGATCTGTTCAACAATCCAACAAGAACTTTGAAATATGGTTATCAATCCTACACACTTAAATATACATGCAGTTATATCTTTTATAGCACTTTGTATTTCCTCTTTTTTACAATAGCAATTATACATTTTTAAAATTTTATTTAAAGAGAAGAAAAAAAGCAAAACAGAAAAAAGGGTAGCGACAATACAGAATTCTAAAAGAAAGAAAGAAAAAAAAGGAAAATGCACTAAGAACTCACTAGGTGATAAATTAGATATTGTTATCTTGGATGTAGGTGTTCAAGTTACAAAGTTAAAGGATACATAGTAGACATTCAAACAGTGAGACTGCAAACAGTTCTGCTCAAAGATCCCACAAAGATTCAGCAATATGGTCATCTATTTTACACACTCAAACATACATGCAATTATATCCCTTAGAACACTTTATTTTCCTCTCTTTTTTACAATAGCAATTATGCATTTTGGTTTTATTACATTTATAGTTCTTATTTACTTTTTACACTAGAGACACAATATATTTATAAATATATTCTTATTTAATTTCACTTATGAGGATAGTTCCAAGTTGTCTCCATTTACGTATGAAGGCCTCAAGATCATCCTTTTTATAGCTGAGTAATATTCCATTGTATAAAAATGCCACATCTTTTTCATCCATTCTTCAGTAGATGGGCATCTTCGTTGTCTCCAATATTTAGCTATCACAAATCGTGCTGCTAAGAACATGGGTTCTTATCACTCTGATAAGAAATTTTCAGTTCTTCACAGAAAACACCCAGGAGGGGAATAGCTAGATTGAATGGGGCTTCCAATCGTAGTCTTCTGAGAATTCTCCATATGGATTTTCATAATGGTTGCACCAGTCTACATTCCCACCAAAAGTGGAGCAGTGTTCCTTTTTCCCCGCAGCCTCGCCAACATTTGTTATCAGTTGATTTCTTGATGGCAGCTATTCTTTCTGGAGTGAGGTGTAATCTCAGTGTTGTTTTAATTTGCATTTCTCGAATGACCAGTGATGGTGAACATTTCTTCATGTATTTATTTGCCATTTGTATATCTTCCTCTGCAAACTGTGTGTTCATCTCAGATTCCCATTTTTGGAGAGGGTGTTTGAATTTGGTGGGGCTTGATGTTTTTCAGTTCTTTATATTTTCTGTATATAAGTCGTCAAATGCATGCTAACTACTTTAGGAAATCTATAAGCAAAGTTCTAGCAATTTAGAAAAATCAATTTATCAGTATGAATGTATGTATGTATGTATGTATATTTATGTACATTTTTTCTACACAACTGCAAATATTGCTGTTTTTTGTGTCTTTTCTTTAAAACATGCACACAAATATAATCAACAAATGGCCTTGTATATATTTCACAACATGATATCTACCTCTACTATCATAAAATCCTTATTGTTAACCAAATTTCAGCTTAAAACTTCAATTAATTCAGTCTCTTCATCCTTCCTTGAAGCAAATGTTACTCTTAGATGCAAGTTTTATTTCCAGTGTAAAGTTGAACAGATAAATTAATCATGTACTATAACATAAAAAGGGAAAAGACAATAAGCCCTAGTGGAAGATGAATGAAAATTAACTGAAGGGCTTAATACTCAACTTCAGGGCAATGTTATAGCTTTCACTCACATATGTGAGAATTAACAGGGTGTGCAGTCTCCAAAATATTAGAACAAGCAACACTGCCAGTTTCCAAACTAAAAATCCATCATCAGTCTGAGTATGATAATGTAATTCCACAGATCAAAAGACTTAAATGTTGCAAAATCATTTGTTCTACTGCTCTGTTGCTGCCAAATGTAACTATTTAGTTATGTAGAACCTAAATAAATTTGTCAGTTTGTGTGAACTTTTATCTTGCAAACACCTGCTGCTACATTATATAGACACAAATAGTTGCATATGTGAGGGGAAAAGAAAACCATTCATTTCCAATCTTCCTCCTCCTGTATTTTGATGTTTCACCAGAGTCTAAACTGAGAGAATATAAAATATGTTATATTTGTACTGCCTAAAGCTAATAGTCATGAAAACTGAGATGATTTCATCTTTTTGTTTGGCCAATTTTGAGAGAGGACAATGAACAGAATCTGTGTCTAGATTGGATCAATATACAAAGGGATATTCTAACTCTCTTGATGACTGAAAACTTTTGCAAACACTTAACATCTTCAACTCTGAATATAATAATTACACATTGATCCAGTAGGATGAAATGTGCTGTTATTTCTTTCTCTTTTACTTGAGAGGTGGTAATTTTTATCAACATCAGTGTTTTATGGAATATGCACCTCACTGCTAAACATGAGAGTCCCCATTTTCACAGAAAATAGCAAAAAGAACCATAATACATAGCTCTTCAAGTATATACTATTCATGTGGAAAAGATTCAGTATTTAGTCAGTTATGTCAACCAATTACTGGAATGAGAATCAATAACAAGGACCTTGATTATTAGATATCAAAATCTTCCTTACTTGACAGTGAACAAAGTAGTGTAGCATACTGTTTTCCCTGGACCAGAATCTCTGAAGTTCCTACCAGGAAATTCCTATCACTGAAGCTTCTTAAATGGCAAGATTTTGTGGAATTTTCTTTTTAGTGATTTAGGATACACTGATATGTACTGGATGGATGCTGCACCTAAATCAATCTTCTTTTAAAGTACCTTTTCCTTATGAAACATATGAGCTGACTGTGAAGGGTGCTTCCAAACTGTTGAAGTTTCAGTTACTTCTCTGTGACTAGCAATGATAGATTTTTCCAGATTTAAATAGGATACCAACTATAAATCTACCATAATGTATATATCAGACATTAGAAAAATATCATTCCTTTGTTTTCTTATGACTGAAAGAATTTTATAATAAAGTTTATAACAAGCCATTCATTACACACAACGTCTTTTCAGAACAACCCAAATTCTAGCTCTTGTATTTTCCCTTATAATATGGTAATTCTTTAATAGGTTATTGATATTTTTCATTAAATTTAATGCTTATTTTCTTACAAAATAAGATTGAAAAACCGACATCATCAACAATAAAGTATGTGGTTCCAAACGTTTTGTATAATAAAATTGAACATTTATTGAATATGGTTGTGTATGATATATCCTACATGTCTTTTAAAAGCAAGTATTATTTTACAAATAGTCACAAATATTTAAGAACTTTAAATAAACTTGCCCATGTTTGCAAAGCTTTACTTTAGACTCATGTAGTTTATACCATGTAATACAAAATTCCTGTCCTTGTGTAGGAGGATAAAAATGAAATGCAATGTCTGATAGATCTGATTAGTATCTTGTTTATGTAAATATTGGAAGATTACCATATAAATCCAATGGAAACAATTTAAAACTATATTTTTACTAAACAAGAGTGTTAATAAAAGTACATTTGTCTCTGGCGAAATTGTGATTTTTGGATCATGTGAACATAGATCAAATTTAGTAAAATGAAAAAATGAAGACAGATCTGCATCATGATTAGTCTTAACCTCTCAAAATAAGGATCTTCCTAACTATGCACTTAACCCAAAACCTACTTCTTTTCTAGTTAGCTACTGCAGTTCTCCAAAGGAATGTAAGTACTGTCTTTCTCAACAGTCATATTAGGAAGTCATTAACTTCCTAATACACGTTCCTATTAATTAATCACCCACTCAATCTTGCTATTTCACAATGTGACATTTTCCTCTGTTCTCTCCACTGAGTTCCATGAATCCTTAGTATCTCTATCCTCAGCAAAAAAAAAGATATTATTTTATTAGTTCCCATTCACATCCTCTAAGAATTTATTCCTTGTATTTTATCAATACATGATCACTTATTTTAAAATGTGTACATAAAGATTAATATCCTCTGGTGTCAGCTCACAGACCTGTGGTAAAGAAGCATATCTGCCCTGGAGAGACATTCAAACGCTCTATGATTTCTTGGTCAGTACAATTTCGTTTCACAGCCGTCCCTGTTTTTCTTCTAGCTGCTCTGAAGGTGAGCCATATGCTTCATGTTCTCTGACTGAAATCTTTCCTCCACATCTATGCCATTTGCTTAATACATTACTTGTCTTCAAGTGAAATAAAACCTGCAGTGATTAGGTTTATATCTTTCCCGTGTCTAGGTCAAATCCATTGTTGTTTTTACGTCCATATTCACTCACAATTTTTGCTTCATTTGAATTATTTTTATTATCTGCTGCTCCCCAAAGGGCCATATATTTAGGGTTTATTACTGAACTTTCAAGATCAAACATAATGCCTGATATATAATAGGCATTCAATTTCATTTATTTTTTTTTTCGTTCATGAAAATTCTGCATAAATTGATGTGGACACTGAAATTTAATTTCAAAACCCAACCTGTAATATATTTGAATGATATATTAATAGAAAGATATATAATTGATAGTATTTCCATGCTTTCAATTTCCATTGTAATCTGGCTCACGTATTTCTATATCTACATAGCTAACACAAATTGCATTTATATGGAGTTGAAGTGTGCTGGTGTTAATTGATAGAACAGTATTATATATCACTTTCTCTCAAATGTAGACCTGAACATGGATAAATTATTAGAAAATTCAATAGATTTTGAATGACCTGTTCTTTTTAAAAGAAAATTTGCATGTAAATAGTTTACATAGAAAAGTTATGAGGTTGGTCACATACAAATTTTAAGATAAATATGTGTTATGATGAATGGCATGATAATGAGATACAGTCTGCTATAAACAAAATAAGATGATCTCTCTTTATTACAGGCTCTATTGAAGCCATACATATAATTTAGACAGGAGAATTTTCTGTCTATTAAATTCTCTTTGGATTTTCTTGATTATATTCTGCTCTTAAGCAATCTGCAATCTATTCAGAATCTTTTTAGAGATTTTGGATCTGATTGTTTTAATTACAACTCTGTGATTCATGTAAAACTCCATTTCCTTTTCTACAACGATGGGGAATCTAATATACACAGTGTCTCTTCTACTCCTCTCTTTTCTCTATTTCTTTTGCTCATGAAAATTTATCTCTCTGAACAAAAAATGATATTTCTCTAACATCATACACAGTAACTTTTTCCTCTCCTTATTTCTCTTTCAAGAAAACAAAAACTATTTTCATTAATTATAATTAGACATAGCACTTTAATATGATGATTTTGTCTACCACAATATTTTAATGCCACATATTTTTCACAACATAAAAAAGGAAATATACATTCATATAATTTAATAACAGGCCAAGAAGCCATTGCCCTTCCTTTAGGAAGGTTTTTTTTAAAGAAACTTACTTCCAACTGTTTAAATGAGTTATACTCTACCTAAATGCACGAGGTGCATTGATGAGTATCCTACTTGTATAAATAACATGATACCAAGAAGCTGAACATCACCACTTGCAAAGCAGCTTATGTTACATGTAATTTGTGGTCATTAGCAGGACCTAGAGTACCATAGATTAGTTTAACTTTTTCCTAGCTTTATCTTAATAAAATCATGCAACATATTCTTTCTAGAGCACAGTAGTTTTAAAGTTAAGTTTTCTTTTGTGTGTGCCATTGAATGACATATATTTTTGAAATACAGGAAATCAATACTGTTGAAACAACATGATCTAACGACTTCATATGACACACTCTGACACCTGACTAACAATGTAAAACAATACTTGATTTTTTTTTTCACTGGTGCATATGCACATCTGTACTGAAACATCAGTTAATCATCGAGTCACAACATATATGAAACTATGTGACTAAGTTCACCAGTAACTAAAACAATAAGTTTTCAAATAAGGATAGCGAACGATAAATTAACCAATTTTATTGTACATGTGTATATTCCAGTACTTTTCAAAACCTTTGAACATTGTCAAGAAATAAGTTTATCAAAACTTTAATTTTATTATCTTTTATATCACAGATACTATTTGATTTATACTATTATTTGTTTCTGAAATGTACAAACCAACAAGTACTTACTTTTATCTTTAGTGACATGAGTTCTATTTTCCAGTCCTAATATCAGTGGTGGATATCTTTGGTAAATGATGTCTTTAGGATATATAATTTTAGTAACTTGTATCTTTAGTTTGAACACACTAATAAGGGTTTTCTTAGATAATGATTCTGAAAGTAATTGAAGGGGTAGTTAGCTACTCATGAGCAGTGGTTGCCACAGAGTGAAAAAATGCTACTCATTTTTATAGAGTAAAATATTATTATTGTGTTTTTGTTTAACATGTTAAGGCAAATGTGAAATGAGAGCTATGAAAATAAGGTAGAAGCTTTATCCTAATATCACATAGTTAGAATATTTCCTATAATAGTGACATTTACGTATCCAGCTTGCATTACTTTGTTTTACTTCTGGTAAATTGATTCTCCTTTAACTCATTATGCTATACATTTTAAGCAAAGCACACATTATTATAAGCACAGCACATCATGCAAATCATTGCAGAATCCATGTAATGTTAAAGGCTAAGAAGTTAAAAATATAGAAAATTAGTACTCTTGAAAGTACGTGATCTAATGACTTTATATGACATGCTCTGTTACATCTCACTAGCAGGTAACCTAACTCCAGTGAAGAGGGATTTTCTTGAGAATCTGAGATTAGAAACACTATGTTCTTTGTAGGAGGTCAAGGTCACAGTGTATTCAACAATTTTTGAAGTAAGAATAGCTGAAAAGGATAGGATCAAAGATGAAAGAGAAACACATACGATGGCAGAAAGAAAATAGAATAAACTTTAAAACTTTTTTGGTTTTAGGTACATGTTACCTTTTCTATTAGAACTACAATAAGAGACATGCTCTGTATAATATATTTAAATTATTAGTGTAAATTTAAAGGGAAATGAAAGTTTTATGTGAATACAAAAATATGACTTTTATTGCATTTGACATTTTTCTATCATTTGAATAAATACTCATATCATGAACATGGTACATTTTTTAGAACTTATGTTGATATGTCCCTGAGAGAATTAGATAATGTAAACTGACTTTTACAACCAAACTATTTGTTATGGAACTCTAGGAATTACCAAGTAGTTTTTCTTTACAAAACTGCAATTTGAATGACTACTAGAAAATCTACTTTCATGATAGCATTGTAAGTTGAAAATACTGTAGTCGATATTGTACAGGAAATACCTAGAACTTACTCATTTTGTGTAATTGAGACTTACACCAGTTATATAATTTTCATTTCAGCCTTCCCCAGCAACTAGAGACCATCACTGAGCTGGATCATACAAGTGGAATCATGCAGAACTAATTCTTCTATTACTGGAGGTTTTCAATTAGCATACTGTCCCTATTGTTACATAGGGTAACACACACTTATCTTTTAAAACAGTGTCATGTCCCACTGTTATTTTAAATTACAGCTTTATTGGACTAAAGTTTACATGCTATCCAATTTACAATAAAAGTGTATGATTCAATAGATTTTACAACATTGACAAAGTAGTATCACTATGACCACAGTCAAATGTAGATTATGTTCATTATTCAAAAACAATACTCTGTACCTAGCAACTATCATCTCCCATACCATCTTCCTTAAATCTACTTTTGATAGTTGATGTTACTGGTACATTTTAGTTATATATAATGATCATATTCATCATACAGAATTTGTAGCTTTTCATGATATATTTTGATTCCTCTTTTTTTCCAATCCTCTGTTTCTGTTAAATCTATACATTCACTGAGAAACTTTAATTTTTTGTTTAATGGACCATGATCATAGCAACAGCAAAGACTATAGCATACAAAAAAGAAACCCCAAAAATCAACAACAGCAAATCCTTCAGCAGAAGCTCTTATAACATATTGAAGTGAACTAGAAACATATTGTAACACATTATATTTTCTGTCAATTCACTAAATATCATTTTGGTGATTTCTCTGTATTATCTATTGTAGCAATGACCATAGAACATAGGGATATAATTGCATGAAGTAGTTCAAAATCCTGATTTAAGTTCATATACATAGACATACAGAAGTGAGATCCCTGCATCACATGATAGCCTATTTTTAACTTTTTGTGGAAACTCTATGCTGTTTTCTATAGCAATCATATAATTTTATATGCTCATTTCACTACTGTGCTTACTGAGACTAATTGAATTATTTTGTAAGTTTTATTTGTACATATTTGCAGTACATGAAGTTCACATTCATCACGAGTTTACAATCATGCACATAACACACTTGGTTTCAATTTTTAATCCCCTTCTTTCCTACTCACCTCTCACCTACTTTCCACTTCCTCCTTTAATTCCTTTCCCCACTTTATTCTTGTTGTTATTATTATTCTTAGCTCATGTTTATGGCATATAATGTTCACACATTTTGAGGTTATCAGGTTCCTGTACAGACTTATATCTTTAGTAACCATCCCAACAAATATGAAGAGATAGAGTTCTTTGATTTTGATTTTCCTTTTCCTGATGATTCATAATGTCAGAATTTGTCCAGGCAGCTATTAGTGACTTAGCAGTTTTCTTTGAAGATGTGATATTTGAGTCTTTTGCTTATTGTTGATGTTGAGTATTCAGGTTTTCTTTTTTTTAAAATTGCAGGAGTACTTTATATATGTTGCAGATTTCATGTCAGTTTGGGAGACATGACATGGAAGACCACTGTGAATATATTGTATCTTCACCTAACTTAGGATGGATGTCTTCTCATCATCACTAGCAAATCCCTTCCATGTAGTCCTTTAATATTGGATTAATATGACAAAGGAAGGGGAAACAAGCATATTTTTGTTGGAGTTAAAGCAGCAGGTAAATTAGGAAATACTTTTGCACTTTATATGTCAATCGATTCTCTTGCACATCTAAAATTTTTTTCTTGTAGCTATAGATGTAAAGAATTCAGCCCACAAGAGAGCAAACAAAAACAAATCAAAGACAAACAGAATACACATGCATAGCATTAGTCAATCATTATAGGTTATTATACTTTTGCTATCACTGATTTATATTATTTTGGCTTATTATTTGTCTTTGCTTTGGGGATATAGGACATTCCTGTCCTAATTTTCAAGGTTTCCTTCAAAAAAGCAGCAAATTTTGACTAGTTTCTATAAGTAAAATTAAGAAATATTTATAGTCTGTGGATCTTCCTGCTGTCTAACCTCTCTCTATTTGCCTCTCTTTGTTTCTGTTTCTCTATCTCTGTTTCTTTCTTTCTCTCATAAAAAAGAGTGATTCACTTGACTGATATTAGAGAAACAATGTAGAGATAGACTGAATATCACTAATGTCTAATAAATAGTTTCTTTTCTAGTTTGACCATAAACACATAATCACAAGGGTTTATGTCTAGAGCACATCAAAGTTTCTGTTGTCACATCAAATTGCAGCAACAAAAAATTGAAGGGTATGTTATTGATTATTTCATTTAAGAGATGTATAAGCTTTATACAGCTTATGAGGAAGATATGTTAGTGAGTTTTTTTTTTTTTTTAATTCTGGAAAGCACTTATTTAAGACATGTTGAAGCCAGGCATGATAACACATGTCTGTAATCTCAGCACTAGAGAGGCAGAGGTAACAGATAACTAGTTCAAAGTCAGGCTGGGCTACATAGTGAGCCCAAGACAAGCGTGAAACTATAGAAAAAGGCTGTCTCAAAAAACATGAATGAATGGATGAATGAATGAGTAAATTAAATATTGAAGATTATCATTCACTGCATTCAAATAGTATTAAAATGTATAACATAGACACTGAGACTTAGCATATGTAAACTGTGTAGGACTCCAATAGGGATATGTTTGCAATATTATGAATTTCTTTTTGGAAATTATACTAGTATTCCTTTCAAATTCATTTAGTAAATTCTATGTACTACAATTATAATTATCTTCAACAACTGGATTTTTAAAAAAAAATTACAGTTTTCATAAAAATTATGTTAACTATAGATCCTACAAAATGATCTCACCTGAAGTAGAAGAATTCAATGTTATTCCACTTTAAAGATATGTTACATCTCTGATGTTTCATTCAGCTATGTAACGCTGTGCATTATAGAATAACTTCTTGTACATATCAACAACTCTATTAGTAATAAATGATTATAATAATTAGTATTTGACAATTGGAAAATTAAATACGTGCCAGTAGAATGCTCCCATAAAATTCAGTAAATATTTTTAAAATGTCATGATATATCCCATTAGGAAGAAAGAATTTTTATTCTTTCTTCCTAATAGATTTATTTTTATTAATTTTTGTTCTTTTTTTTGTTTGTTTTGTGTTAGTGGGTAGTTTTGTGTACTATAATCAGTTGTATAGCACAGTGGAAATTATTTAAACATTTATGTGTTAATTTCAATAAGATGTTCAATTATAAACATCTACTTTTGAAGTTGTGTGACTTTGAGAAAGCATAACTGTTTTTATACAATTTTTAAAATATTTCTGGGAAGCAAACCCAGGCACTTGGACTTACCAGGTTCATTGTAGGCAAACTTTCTGTCACCAAATTGTAATTAACCTCTACGACAATTTTGTTGTTGTTGTTGATGAGTTGAAGGTATTGAGAGAATTAATTGACATTGTTCATAAAATCTCAGTGTCTAATAATTAGTAAGTACTGTGATTTTCAAATTTTGAAATTTAATATTCTTTCTGTTAGCATCCAAAACTCAGTGATTATACTTAGTAAATACTGCCATATAACCATTTTCAGATTTTAAATTTTAAAGATAGTTATTCTTTCTGTTCTTAGTGTTCATCCTATTTTCCCCCCAGCTTTTTCCTTATCAGCATTAATTAGCTTCATGATATTGAATTGTGTTCTATTTTGTCATTAAAAAGGTGGTTCAACAAATACAAATAATAAACTGCAAATCAAAATGTAGAATGTTATTTTATGTGCAGTTCAATTTGAGTAAATACAGAAATAAGATGCTTCTTTTGAAGTTTTCTTTCCTATTCACAGATCTTTGTGCTCACTTTGGCAGCATATATACTATTCACAGATCTTTAATGAAGAAAATTTGTATGAGTAATATATATTATTTGTCTATAGTCTCTAAATTGTGAAAAATTTTTTCTGAGCTTTCAGTTGTATCTGAAGGTTTTTGAGGAAAAAGTGAAATTTTCAGTAAGCCATAAACACAATTACTTTTGAATAAGCAACATATATATATATATATATATATATATATATATACACATCTATATTTCAGTGCATAGAAATTGCTATAACATCAACATGTAAACATAATGGTTTTATTTTGTGAAAAGCAATTTTCATCATTTCATTAAAACAAATCTTACAGTACATAGTTTTGAAAGAGAGACACTGAAAAACAAGAGTTTTAAATTGTCAAATGTTATATTTCAGAATAAATATTAAAAATTAAACTCTGTATCCATACTACAAAGCAAAATTAGAATAAATAATTGAAGTACTGGTATAGTAACCTTGGTTTACTTTGCTTTTCTGTTTCATGATCACCTGAAAACTATCGCATGTATGTTTGTACCCTTACAAAAAATGTTTTTGTGAATCCTAGATCTCAGATTTCATATGTATTATAAAAATAGATTTTAAACCTGTAGGACTTCACAATTGCCCATTGTATGTAATTATTCCCTTTACTTAAGGATGTTTCAGTTCAATATATGTGCTTTTTATTAAACTTAAACTCTTTAGTATTTGATCAAACTTCTATTCTTTTCTCTCCTAACTAGTTATTAACCTCTTTCAAAATGTTGTACATAGGATAATTTATTAAAAAACCTTGATTGACCTAGCCTGATATCCAATTATTTTAAAGCAGCCAATTCAAATTAGAATTATTATAGTCACAGTTTTATAACCCATTATGATTATTTAATTTCACATTTTTTCAATCATCTTCCCAAAGCTCATCTTCTTGTGCAGTACTGTCTATGTGAGCTTTTCTTCCCTGTAAACTGTGGCATCCAATAAAGCATGTTCTATGTTTATTAATTCACCTATCTGGTGCATTTTATATCAGTGGAATCACATCATGATCTTTTGTCTGATAACATTTTCCTCATATGATATCTTTCATATCACATGATATCTTTGAAGTTAATTGTAAACCATTTTATATGGTAAGAATCTTAGCTTCACAACACAGTCGTTAATAGTTTTGAGTAATTTTCTAAACTATCTCCTTGTGGAGAGTTTGGTTTATTGCACTACTTCAGTTTTTATTCAAAGGAAGAAAGGCAGATGTAAGCCATGTCCCTTCTAAATGAAGTGAGTTGCAGTTCTCAACTTTCTCTTCATTCCTTTTCATGGTTCACTAGCTGTTTTGTGTGATCTGTGAAATAAAGGTTCTGTCTGGCCCTTGCCTGTCACAGCTGCCTGCCAGCAGCCATTATGGGCTGCATAAAAAGTGCATAAAATCCTTTTATCATGCAGTGGAAGTTTGGCAGGGCAGGTAAAACCTTTTTCTGTCAGGTAATTCATTGTTCTCACCTAAGAACACAATTTAAAAAGGCCCAAGAGAAATGGAAAATGATCTTAATGTAGATCTAACACTTTTAAGCAGAAGAAAAATGATGAGCTACTTTTACCTCCTTCAGAAATTTAATACATAAATCAATCTCTCAATTTTATATAAATGGTGAAATGCATCAAAGATAAATCAAAGACCTAGATAAGAGCAAAGTAGGTACTTGAAAATTTCTACAAAGGAGTTCCAAGAAGCCTTGTCTTTAGCATGCAAAGCTCATTTTCTGTGCTTTAAATTATGTGAAATGTTTTCTAATCATGCAAACCAATACTGATCCTAGCAAAAATAGCTAGAAGAGCTCTTACTGAAATAAAATTGTGTGCTGGTAGTGGTAGCCCAATTCATATTCATCTTTTAAAAGATAGCTAAGAAATATCTTGAAATTTAAGTGTCAAAGTCTCAAATTAGAGTTAATAGTAGAGAAATTATGTTATTCTGCTGGATTCTTTATTAAGATTAAATAGAATGACAACAAAGAAAGATATTACTCTGATAAGTCATTAATCTGACTCTGGGAGCACTGATTCTAAATCAAATTGCAACCATAGCAGAGGGATATTATTACATTTGCAGAAAAATTCAGTGAGATTCATACGTAGGAGGAAAAACTGGGAATAGTCAACTGATATTGTACCTGTCAGAAAAAAATCTAGGAATTCTAGGAGAAAGCTGACCTAAATGCACAGAATATCAATATTCTGCAGTAACTAATGTGTTGAGAAATGCTGTAGCACAGAGATAAAAGCAGGGACAGGGTCAAGCGTTTGCATGTTGGTAGCCTACACCACCCCGTGCTAACTGGATTAGTTTTAATTCACTGATAGCATTAAACTCACTCCCTTTTCTTTTAAAGAAGTTGCTGATAAAAATATCTTGGAAAACTCTGACAATTGAATAAATAATGTTGCTAGTTACGTAGTTGACTTCCAGCAAGTGTTACAAGTTGCTCCACAAAGCAGGTATGTCCCACTGTTACCCCAATGCCTGAGTAAGGTGACATGCTCCCACCTTACTTACTGATAGGTGACAGGAAAATTTCAACTCAGTTATAATCTCAGGGTGTCACTTGCTCAATGAGTTCTTTGACTCATGAGAGATAAAAGTCAAATATGATCAATAGGAAATAGTACAGAGAAAGAGTTTATCATAATCACCCAGGACACAATAGTAAGGGCTGCATAGACAAAGAACCTCTCCAAACAGCAAAACAAAACAAACAAACAGTACCCTACAGACATAGGAACATTCTTCTTGGGGTGCAGTGTGATTAAATACCTTCTACACAATAGCACTGACGTATGTTTATGTAGTACAGAAATAATGTACATCCAGGAGCAGAGGCTTGCAGTATATAGTAGCCCATTTGGTGTCTCTTAGCAGTAAATAAAAATATCTTTTGCCTTTGCTCAAGCCTCTGGGGCAAAAATGACTCAAGTTGGCTCTGAACACTCTTGAGCTCAAGGAAGCTAAGGTGACGGCTGTCTTTGAGACCTTTCTGTTTTCACATCATACAGTGGAGTTGGGTAAGGTTGTTTGCCTCCAGATAAATGTTGGCCATCAGCAATCACAAGTTCACAATTCACCCACATCACAGTTAACCCCAATTTTTCTCCCTCAGTGGAACCATTTTTGTTCAATGCAATCACTTGATCAAAATGTTGAGTAGCATGTAACTGTACTATCGTTACACTATTTTTTCCAGTTTGAACTTTTGCATTTTTTTCCACTTGCATATTTTTTAATCCAAATAATTTAATGTATTAATTTAATCGTATTTTTCCTTAGGTTTGAGATTAAAAGTTAAGTCTAATAAACCTGAGAACAGACTGGAAGTAAAAAACTAAATGTGCTTTATTAAAAGAAACTTTTAGAAATAGTTTGAAATCCATGTTTGCAACTGCTTTTAGTTTAACTATGTGAAACATAAATTGAGATTTTTTTCAAGGAAACAATGTTTAGAACAAAGATTTAAAATTTTTTCTAACTCATTTTCAATTATTGATATTAACAAATTTCCATTCTGTTCTGACACAAGTATTTAATCCTATTTTTTATTTCTGTGTCCTTATTTTAAAAACATATATGTAACATTTATAGAAGTTATCTAAAATTTTCAAAAATTATAAATATATAATGGTGTCTTAAAATCCAATATTTACTTGTTTTAAATTACTTCACATCTGTAAATTACTATTATTTTAGAAATTATTAAATAGCTGACTTAATCTATATTCTTTCAACCCATGAATTTGTTATTTCTTCCATTCTCTTAACTTTTATTTTTGTTTTTCAAAGTTTCGCAATTAGATATATTATGTCAGATCATACAAGGAAGCAGGTAGAATTAGGTAAAATTAAGGGTTTTTAAATAACATTTTAGATTAAAGAAATTGAGGAGATTAAGCATAATTGAATTGGACTTTTTATTTGCTTTTGATTTGAATAACTGGTTTTAGTCTCATAAAATATTATCAAAACATAGCAAGTATCCTTCTACTCATTTATCTAATATGTAATGAATGTTTTCTACTTTTGCAACATTTACAGGTATCCACATACAGTTTCCTGTATTATATATTTGTTTTACTGTTAGAGAGTAATAACTTTAAAAACACTGACCAAACACTAGAATAAAATAATTTTATACACAGTACAATATAACATGACATCTATTATTACTGTTCAGATTTAATAAAGTTTTTTATGGAGGAATAACACAATACATAAAAAAATTCCATTAAGATTATATTTTGTCACTTCCTCTATATAAACCTTTTCTTCTATTTCCAAGGAATACATTTGATCTATTACTCATTTTATTGAAAAAAAAATTTTTTTTTTTTTGTCTTTTTGAGACAGGGTCTTACTATGCAGTTCAGACTGGCTTGAGCTCACTTTGTAGCCCAGGCTGGTCTTGAACTTGCAATAATCCTCCTGCCCCAGCCTCCTGAGTGCTGAGATTACAGGCATGAGCCACCACACCCGGCTTTGAATTTTTGATTGCTGCCTAATAACTATACATATTTGTGGGTTATATGCATACATATTTTGAAGTGATAAAATTAGCGTAATGAGAGTATCTATCACTTCAAGGAAATTCTGATCTTTTACATATTAAAAATATATATTACTATTAACTGTAGTCTTTAATACATTAAAATTTGAAAAAATGTGGATTTTCTTAAAAACTTGAATAAGTAATTTAAATATTTTAAATGATATCTAAGAGAACTGAAATATATTTTATAGTACATTTTGTAGAATATTTACTTTGATTTTGATATTTGGAACATAATTTTGTTCATGTTGTTATACTGAGACTAAACATCTGTCACTGATTTATTAATCTCACCTTAAATTATAGAAAAAACTGTTTTCTAATGTTTCTTAATTCCTTCTTCTCCTTATTCTATTTTCCAATTCAAGATTTCATTACATCTTTCCCATCACTGTCTTTATTGTGTACTAAAACTAGAGTCTCACTTAATTTTTATCATAAATTAAATTTATTGGTACAGTTGAAATAAACATAATGATCACATTCACCATATGGAACTTACATTCATACCCGACATACCCGATTCTTACTTTTTCCTCATTCTCCTTCCTTCCCTTCGACTCCTCTTCCTCTTTCTGTTTATAAAAGCTTTGTTTCCATTTTAAATTTCTTGTTTTTTTTCTCTTTTTCCTTCCTTCCTATTTTCTTCCTATTTTGTAATATCTATTATCATTTTGGCCCTTACATGTTATGAATACATTCTTCATGTCTGGACAGCAGTTATTTTAACACTTTAACCTGAGACATCTTCTTTTTGGAACTGCTTGTAACTATTAAAGAGCAAGTTCCTCATATTAACATGTATAATTTTATGAATTATAATGTCATTCATCCTTTCCATTTTTATTTAATGTATCACCCCTGAATCTATCTAATGTTTCAGCAGTATACTAATTTGTAATTTTCTAAAAAGATAGACAATTTGTATATCTTCACACATATTTTTAAGATATCTTCCTTTAATTTTTTTATGTACAGTCTACTAACTTTTAAATTTGAACCCAAATCTCTTTATGATGATTTCTAGTTTGTCACTGAAATCTTGTCTATTTTCTCTAGTAATATGAATTATTTATATCTGTAGTATAATAATTTTTATTTTCTGTTATATGAAATACTTGCTTCTCAATTTGATAGACTGTGTCTTTAATGAAAAGTTATATTTACTATCTTTGTTTCCCATCTGTGTGTCCATTCGTTATGAGAAATGTATTTATCTTTGCACAATTTTTGTTTCAAGTATATTCGTATTTTTATTGTAATTCTATTACATTTTTATCAATATTTGATATTGTAGCATTTCTCAACTGCATTTTATATCACATTTTAGAAGTTTTGCAATATATTTGTATAGTCTAATTTAATAAGAAGAGTATTCATGGATTCTCAATCATACTTAATACCAACTCTTGTAAGTTAAGACTAAGAAAAAGTGCAATAATATCAAAAGCCCTGTTACAAAAGATATTTTCTTTAACTTAAACTAACAATTTAAAGTTTTGTGAAGCAAAACTTACTTATGTTATTCAATACAAGATTAAAATATGTTAATGTTTGCATAATTATGTTTCTACGTGTCAATATACATAGTCACACATCATATGTGTGTATATTTAAGTGTGGTTTCAGTTAGCACTCCATTTTGTTTATTTCCTAAACAAAATGGTAAAATTATTTTCCTACCACTTACAAATATCAGATTATTTAAAGTATATGGAAGGATGTATTTAGGATATATGCAAGTAGTATGTCTTTGCATGTGTATATAAAAAAAAAGAACCTCAGTTGATACTCTCCCCTGGGCCCTTGAAAAATATTCCCATGGATAGTGAAGGAAGCTCAGATTAACAAAAAAATAAAATGCTACATTCTCTGGGAAAACATTCTATGAATGATAAACAGAACCAAAATGCAATTTAAATTTTGATATTACAAGGTATTATTTTAGATGTACATTTTATTATATATATAAATGTGGATGCATTTATGGTAAAAGTACTCCAAGTATCATGTATAGATTTCTGTGAGTAACTTCAGAAACAAAGAAAAATTCTAATATGATAAAGATCCCTTATTTTCATCTTTTAATTGGTTACAAGAATATGTAGAATATGGTTAAATGTTGTTACACACTTTATAATTATTCTTTAATTTTAATAAGCATATATCTTATATTAAAACAGTTCAAATATGAGAAGCAAAATTTCATACTGTGGAATAATTTATAAAACATAGTAATTACAAAAATACAACTAACTAAATGGTGGTGGGCAAACTGGAAATTTTATTTCCATACATTTCCTATAATAACTAAAATGAAAATAAGTAATACTTCCTTGATATTTGATCTTTACAAAATATTTGTTTTGTCTTTGACTTTTAAATTATTTTAATAATTTGTTTACTTTGATAAATACCAGAATATAACAATTTTCAGCTCAGAAAAATCTCATTAATGTTGACACTATTTATAGTGAGTTTGTTATAACTTGCTGTAGGTTTTAATGGTATATGCCTTTCTTGGTTACATAAAATTTTAAGTTTACTCCTTTTTTAAATATAGCACACACAATGACTCATTGTGTTCATAAAAATGTACAGAAAGCAACCTTCTTATTGTATACATGATATTTTTATGATTTAAAATAGTTAATATTGTTTGACCTAAGAATAACCTAAATTCATTATTGACCCAAGGAGATTTCATATTACTTATGATAGGTCCCATCTCATTTTTGTAATATTGACAATACTAATGCTGGATAGTACTTATTGTGTCATTTCTAAGAAGAAAATTATGAAGTTTTAAAAAGTTGTCTCAGACTTGGCTGCTAATTACATAACTGAGTAGGATGCTTACTTAGGCTGGTTTTAAGCTAGATGAATAATAGCAAATGAATAATAGATTCTTTATAAAAAGATCCTTTATAGTATGGGTCACTGATTTCTAAAACTAAATATGTCTCAGATTCAGAGAAAAGACTTAAAAACATGATTTTCTTTGCCCACCATTTTCAGTGATTCAAGACTCCATATTTAAAAATACTGTTCAAATGTTTTTGATCATCAGTGAGATATGAAAATCTAGGTAAAGATGATGGCCAAACACAGTATAAAGAACACTAGGTCAGAAAAATAGCTTGTTAAAATATTCCTTATTGTGCATTTAAAATCTTAAAGCAACTTATTTAGTATGTAATGAATTGCTTTGTGAGATTCAATTTCTCTGTTTCTTGACATGTATCACTTCTAATACTAGCAGAAAAGTGCTGGAAATGCTACAAAAAATATTGAGAAACCATTCTCACACTCCAAACCACCCTAAAACTGTAAAATCATGATTCCCAGCTGCAGTTGCACTAGTGACTTAAAGCGGATAGCTTTGCCAATAATTCTGATTTGGGATGTAACCTTCAATGTCTGTGTTGATGTCAGCATTACCCCTAAATAATCCTAGTTATTCTTCCCTTAATAGATAATAGCACTATGTTGGCTTTTCTTCCAGCTGTCAAATGTGTAGGTATTTAGTGATACATTTTTTTCTCTTTAGGTAGGTTTTGGGTATCAATCTGCAGCTGAGATGGAAGGTGATTAAAAGACACAGGCTCTTTGGTAAACAAGTTATTTTCTTCCTGATCCTGAGAATTTTTATTAGTTCATACTAAATATTATATTGTTTCTTCTGTGAAAGTGAATTCCTTTCCAGAAAATGACTTGATACTTCCTTTAACTAAATTCACCAAAGAACTTCTTAGTTTTTGAAAGATCTCTAAAAATGATACCACATTATCTTCACCATAATATAAATTACTGTTAGAACTATATGTATATAGCTGTATGTATTAAAGATATAACTCATAACTTACCCTATATTCATTCTAATGTTTTTATAAATACATTAGAATTAATTTTGAATTAATTTTGTTTGAATTAATTCAAAAAAGTATGAATTAATTTTGTTATTTTCATTTTATTTATGAATGTATTAAGATACATATATTAGATGATTTTCCCCAATTAAATGAAATAATATATAGGAGCTGATGGAAAAGTATTTGGTGTTATATTGTTGGCACCTTATTTTTATTTCTGTGTCTTTATTTGTGATTGATCCAGGCTCATATAAAAATCTATCCATTAATATATAAATGAGTTAGTCCAAGTCTACAAAGATATAAGCTTAAATCATATTTCTAATTATGAAAATTTTTGACCAAAAATAACTAATTCATCAACTAGTCATGACTGTATAATAGATACAACTAGTGTTTGGTACTATATCATTTGGATTATTTGTTGAAGGAAAGAAATAAAAGAAAAAATAGCTTTTTGGTTATTTGAAAGACTTATTCATCTAACTGGCTGAGAACAAATTCTATAAATGGAGAGGTCAGTAAAGCACTAACCTGTGCTGCTGGGATGAGCACTGAAGGAGAGAGAAATTAATTTTGAGCCCGAAACATCAGAGGAGATACCTTATCTCAATATGTAATATCCATGTAAAAACAAAAAAACACAGAAATTAAATAAATTTTTCCAAAATGAAGCAGAAAAGCTACATTATTAAAATGTCCTAATCTAAGATAATGTGTGAAAATAGAAAAATAAAATAGATCTTATGCCAAATTTTAGATAATCGTCAGTAATATGATATCATTCTCTCTACATGCAACACATTAATGTTGTTTTAGATTTGGACTAACTCATTAATGTATGCAGCACTAGTGTTGAGTGACATATGTGGAGGATTCAGAGCAGGGCCCTTTGTGTATGTGTGTGTGTGTGTGTGTGTGCACACGTGTGTGCGTGTGTGTTTGTGTGTTGCTACTATTAGAAAACAGCTTTTACTATTCCAATAGTAATTTAGAACTCTTTTGGACAGGATAGAAATTATATATTATTTCAATAATTTAATTAAAATAGAGCTTTCAAATGGATACTATCCTGGATATGGCAGGAGACAGGAGTAAATAAACTAAACTTATGTCCACATATTTACAAATAAATAGTTTAGGAGAAGAAATGTTATACATTGACACAAATATATCATTTAAACCCGTTGTGCTCTAAATTTGATTTATTTTTGATGACTAAGATATTTATATTGCAGTTCCTATGGAAATTTCTCTCCTATGAAATCGTGGTTATTATACAAACCGTTTTTGTAGTGACAGTCTAGGGCTAGCATAGTTTCAGCTGTTATTTTAAGAAAAAAATACAAGCAAATTTTCTGTTTTTTTCACACTATGTATTTATTTAGATTAATTGGATATTTTTCTCACCTTAATAAGAGACATAATGGAGATATGGTCTTAGTGTTGTTGGACCAAAAGTAATCCACCGCTTGTACACTGTAGAAGCCAAAAAAGTAACCCAATCTATAAAATGAAAATATTCTCTAACAAAATAATTATTTCATCTCAGAACGGTTGACATTGTTGAATGATAGTCATGTTTCTAGAGCTACAGATAAAAATATTGTAACTACAAACTCTTCCATTCTTATGTTAACATCAGATCCTAAATAAATAATGAATGATGTCAATTTAGATAAGATACAATAACACAAGTATTCAGGCATTAGATGCCAAAGTTACCATGTATTTGCAAAACATTTTTAGGAAGTCATGAATAAGGACATTTCAAATTAAGAGATGAAAGCAGATGAATGTGTTCATTCATACACGGGACAATTGGAACAAATTATTTCACATACAAAAATATTTCAAAAACAGCAACAAAAAGGAAACAGTATTCCTCATCTAACATATAAGGCCTTGTTTATTTAAAAATAAATTATAAAAAAGTTTCTAACTTTAAATTATACATAACTTAGAAACTAAATGAAAAGAACTGCAAAAATATATTTTAAAAATACACATACAGATACATTCACTTTGTTCAAATAATCCCAACAACAAATATGTATTACATAAACATTATTGCAATCACTGAGCTGGATTCTGAAGATGACATAAAGAAGAAAAAACCTGTGAAAAACACTTTCCCAGGCACTCGAAGATTACATAAAATACGGAGAGTCATGTAGGTCTCACAAAAATATTTTCGTTAAAGTCTTCAGGTTTATCCGCACAAGTTCCAGTTTTCCTGCATATCTCTAGTCCTACCGTATCAGCGGACTTCTACGTTTCAGTCGTAGCCCCACTAACAGAAGCAGCAGTTGTAGGTGCACTGTTTAACCACTCCAGCTGCGTAGACAAAACCCTTCAATAAGTATTTTGTTATATACTATTTTTAGCAGTTCTTCTCTGATAGCTCCCTGATTCAAACACCTACGACCTGAGCTAGGTTTCTTACCCTTGGATGTCATTTGGAAACTGGTGAGTACTTCCAACTCCCCAAATTTAATGCTATGGAAGAACTACAGAAAACTGCGGTAATATTCGTGAAGAACGCACATGCACACTTGGGCCAGAAATCCCAGAATATGAAGAAGAGATCCAGCAGTGGTGAGGGATGCAAAGTCCCAGCCACTGCTTCACACCGAAGAGGTGAGTCCGCAAGCTCATGCCATTTCGTCTGGCCTGAGTCACGTTAGTTACTCTTTCAAATCTCGCATCCAATTTTCTGTTGTGGCCAAATCTAGCCAGAAAAACATGGACAGAAAGAAATTTCTGAAATGTTGTTCCAGTTTAGCTAACTTGACAGAGTATGGTGCTACTATCAAGGTTGATTTGGTGCCGTTTGGGAATTCATACGCATCCTTTTTAGCCATATATAAATTCCAAAATCATATTTCTTCATAAAAGCATTCAATTACCCTTTTAACAAACATTAACATGCAGGCATTTTTTCCAGTGATTTTGCATGGCCTTTGTGTTTGTCTTTGGCCTCTTGTGACCATCGTTTTGTATTTCTCAGTTCTTCCCTTGCTGGTTGCGGTCACTTTTGAAATGAAATGATGAAACCTTTAATCTTACTGTGCAGGGATCAGTGTACATCCTAACTATTAGGCTGATAATACTTCTGAGTGATATTAGCCTTAGAGAATAAGAGGACACATGCGGCCTCCAGAGTGAAATATTTGTCCTTTTGTGTGCTAATTTTTTAGTACAGTATCATCACAATCTTTTCTTTATAACCAGATCGATTTTTCTAGCCATGTAGTTGCTCTTACTGCCTTTGAACTTACTGGTGTGAGTAACCCAAAGAGGTCAAATGGCAGACACAATTTCTTGCTAATGAAAATCATTTCTGTACTCCTAGAAAGGCTTGACTTTATTTACTGATTTTAATTTTTATTTTTAGTAATAAACATATGTTTGTATGAACAAAACTAATACTTAAAGTTTTTTTTTTCTTTTCCATTGTGTGTTATGTTTACCTTGCTTGAATATCATTCTCTTTGTGGAATGAACTGAAAAAATTTCCCATAACTCCCCTTTCCAAACTGATTTAAAAATCATCTGTGAATTACCTATTTCACAGGTTAACAGAGTTCTGTTCAGAATATATGAATTTAATCTCTTTAGTGGATCATTTTGCTTCTTTCCAATTTGTCTGCATTGTAAAAAAACTTCCAGGATTTTTTTCTCCCATAATGAAAACCAAGCTTCCCTTAAAGCAACTAAACTATAGGTTAATTATTTTGAATCATTGGACCCTTAGAATTTTTGGTCTTACTTTTTAATAGTACTCTTTAGTTATTCTAGGCAAAGTCCTTTGATGAATGATAATTATTTCAATTTTTAGGTTCTTAGATTTCCTTACTATATTTTACCATTGATCTAATCATATACAATTTATTTAATAAAACCCAATATTTCTTCTTTATGTTATACAAATACTGATATTACTTGTATGTATATAATTCAATCATAATTCATTTACAAGTGTTGCATTCCTTTTGATTTATTCTTTTTGATTTCCTTCTTTTTAAAGTGTACAATGTGTTCAGACAAAGATATTCATATATCTCTTGCAGAACAAAATAGTATGTTTGCCTTTTTCTAAACATTGGGATATATAAATGATGCTTCAGTTTTAAAATTTTGCTTCTGACTCAGAAAGAAACAGAGTTGCTAAAAGTTGTTATATTTTCTTTTTTAACACTCATTGTATATTTGTATTCGATTTCTTTAGCAGTTAATACTTACATGGTTAAAAATGTTCTAAACCTGTCAATCTAGCAGCATATAAAATAAGCATAGTTTTTCCTGTTTAATTTATCTTTGCACTGTCTCTTGCTTGATGATCTCCCATCTCATAGGTACTATATTTCTGATCTAGAAATTTTCATAGTCAAAGGCAGCCACTTTTGTTCTAAAAATAATTGTATCTAGTATGCCGTTATTTGACTAATGCCTCTGTTTTTCAACTCACTTAATATGTAGCTCTAGCTATAACAATCCTTCTAATTCACTATAATCTACCATTAACACCTTTATCTTTTTCTTATTCCATAATAACCATTAAGCTTTTATTCCAACATAATGATCACATTCTATGATTAGTCATTGTTATCATATATTGTCATGGAACTATTAATCTTTATACTCATTTGGTCAAAAACTAATTATGGTCTTGAATTATGAAACCAGATCTTCAAAGGTGGACAGGGGAAAATAAAACTTTTCTGATTCTGGTTTAAATTTATTATTGAAGATTTCAATGCAGTTCTCACAAGTATCCTGCTGTCATTGCATTTCTCTATTCCATCTACTGTTCAACAACTATTCCATCTACTGTTCTCTATTCCATCTACTGTTCAACAACTATTTCAATATTTCAAACTTTATACATTTAACATTTTCCTGTTTATTAATGTTCAACCAATACTCATATATTTGCCTTGCACTGAAATAAAACTTCACAATCTCATGTTTATATCATGTGTACATTCTCTGGACTTAACTTCCTTTCTCTCTCTTCTAAAACCATTCTTTTTAACTATGCCACCACTATATGAAAAACATGTTCAGTCAACATTGCAAAATAACCAGTGACTTCTAAATTGCTAAATATAATGACCAGGTTTGTTTATTTATCCTTTTGGCATGATCTTGTGATACAACAGTATCTGATACAATCTCTGATTTTTTTCTTTTGGCTTGCTTATTTATTTTGTACCAGAGATCAAACTCATGACTTCACGCTTGCCAGGTAGACACTTATGCCACTGAGCTAAATCCTCAGCCCTATAAATTCCACTTATTTGTTAGACAAATTTTTTTGGAGATGTCCTTGGATCTTTGTTTTTGTTTTGGTGTTTTTCAACATTGTGTAATACTATTTCCTTCTTTATATTCAAACTTTAGTCTAAATATAAGGATTTGTGAATATATCCATTATTACCATTCTCATTAAAGCCATAAAATTAAATCAAATGTAATAGAACTAAAATTTTCCAATTTTTTTCTTTCCCTGTACTTAACTCTCTTTTATATTTTCTTCAAAGCAATCATCAAATTATATCATTTCTGCTCAGCATCTTTCAATGGTGTCCTATTTTGCTTACAGGAAAAGCAAGAAAGACTTTATAAGATCCTAAAAATTGTACACAATCATCCCTGTCAGTATCCTGTGTATGTTTTGCTCTCATGCCACAGAACCCCTGTTACTGGCTCTGTATCTCTTCCCTCTTACAAGAACACTGCTTCATGTCTTTTCTGAGGACTACCCTAAGTGGCTACAGTCCCATTGCTTTTCTATGCTTTTCTATGGCAATTTGCATTCTTTCAAGGAATGCTTGCATTGCAGAATAACTGGGCCTCCATATGAAAACCCAGTGATGTTGTCTGCATTTTGGACCAGCTGAGAAGCAATTTATAATGCAGAGCTCCCATAAGAGATCAGATTGAGTTTGGGAATTTGCCTGAAATCCTACCCTATTTTATCTCTAAATTAATTTGTTAATTATTTTTCCTTTGGATATTGCATTGTTATATCCTATAAACAAAATGATTCAGGGAGAATTTTACAACTTAAAAAGAGTAACAGCAAACAAACTCTTGCAAAGAGACTAGTAAAATACACACACACACGCTATCATAGCAGTTTAATATATAATTTTTCCAGACTTAGATAAGATAGTCCAAGATGCTAGGATTTTAGCAGTTAGAAATAGTCAAGAAAATATTGTTTGAAATAAAGAAACACAGCTCAAGTGAGTAATGTACAGGACTTTATGAAATGTCAATACATCTTTAACTGTTGTAAATATCTGACATGAGTCTCAAAAAATACTATTTCCTTAAATCTCAGAGTAAATATGTGGATATTAATTTCTTGGAAATGTAGAAGACATTCCAGCTTCAGAATAATTCCTATGTGGTGATGGATTTATAAATGCACAGATGTAAAATATATTGAAATAAATTGCTTTTAAACTGCTTGCTTAACATGAGAGCAAAGTACTCTTTGTGGATCAAAAGTCAATATTAAAAGTCATCTTGATTTTCTAGTACATGAAAGGTGATCTGAGAGGTTATTAACCTAGAAAAGTATTCTTCCTCTATTTTAATACTTCCTATGGATATTGCATTCTTCCTGTATTTTAATACCACATTAAAAATAAAAAAGACCACTTTTATCACTATATTCTCGTTGGAAGAAATCTGTTATGCAAGGGAGACCAGTAATTTTAGGCCACCTCTATCCAACATTGAAAAAATCATGACTAAACCCTGGAAAAGGCATGACTAAAATCTGTAGATTTATTCAGACACAAGAACTGTTCCTATATTTAAAACTGTATACAATCTTTAGAATGATCCATGAATAAAATACAATATTTTCATTGTAATGTAACTTATACTTTAAAACACTTTCTGAGTGTTCATGATTTTATCATAAAAATAGATTGTGGGTAACAAAATATGTTCTACTATAGCAAAATATTATCATCATTATTGACACCATTTTAAATTCACTTTCTGTAATAAAGATTTACATTTTAATGTATTTTCAATTACAGTCTATATATTTGCCTAACAAAGCTTTGTGAGTTAACACAGAAACTATTCTGGTCTTACTGAAGAAATTGATACAATTTCATGACATTGTGAATGAGTATCTGCTTCAATATGGCCAATTATTTGTGCGCCGCTGATATTTTGAGTCTATGAAGCTGGTACCTGTTTGTATTGGTTCACCAAAACAATTTTTCTGATCCTTTTTCTTTTAACTCTTGTGTTCAGTAACATAATATGAATAACTCACATACTGTTATTGTGAGGCTCTTTATCCCACAAATCCTGCTAAGACTATAATCCAAGTCTTTCTTCTTCAGAGGCAACTAACAGACACCACACTGGTGGTCCCTGCTCTCTGAATCCTGTGGTCTCTGAGACTTTCTGATCAGTATATTTTATCAGAAGTGATACTGTGCCAGTCACCTGGTAAGTCCTTTAGAAGCAGACTTCCTTGTTTGATAGTGCCCAGGCAATCAGTGTAGAGGCCCACTTGGCAGCAATCAGACTCCCTGAGGACAGCTAGCATTAACTTGCCAGTCAGAGTGAGATGCATCCCTCAGCTACAGTGGACCTGGTCCAGCAGACAAAGCATAGAACAGAAAAGCTGCCCTCAGTGATCAGAACCCAAACATCAAATCTGGGAGCAGTATGATTATCATTTTAAGTTTGAAGCACTACGTCCTGAAGCAAGTAACAATGCCCTAATCAATAACTAAAACACAGACACAATTTGAAAGTAGAAAAGCTAGAAACTAACTAGAGTTTAAGAATACCTTATTCAAAGTTATTTCATAATCTTCATATTTTCCCCCTATACTTTAACAGTTATAGAAGAGGAAAGTGAAAACTTAGGTTTCAAATCTTTCAGAAAGAATTTAGAGGAAAAAAAACATAACTTGTGATTTAATGAATATTTTTTAATTGTTTTGACAGTTACTTTCAAAATCATTACTGTGGACTATTGTTGAATTTTTGAGGCAATGTTTTTAAAATGTATAATGATTGATCTCATTTTCCAATTATAATTTTCATGAAATAATAACATTAGAAGTCAAGACATTAGTAATGTTAAGCACTAAATTACTATTTTCTAACTACCACAAATATCACAAATAATAACATTTGTAGAATTGTTAAAAAAATAAAATATGATTAATTTCAAGTCACATTGTAATTTAGAATTAACAGTTGACAACATAGCATAATTCCCATTTTAAGAATATTAAAACAGAATTTTTTTAATAAATATTTAAATCAAAGCAAAATGGAGAGGATCATATTGTTCATTAATAACTTAAAATATTAATTCCTCTAGTCATTTCAGGGGTTACATTAAATTATTATTGATTTGGTCTTTAAAACCACAAATGAAAATAAAGTTTAATTTCACTGACTTGGACAATGAGTATTTGTCATCGTCTTTATTATTGTGATTTCTAAAATATTTGTGCTTTCAACTTACTCTTTTAGTCATATTAGCTCCAGTAATGTTTCTCTAATATAGAATTATATTTATATTTTATATTTTTGTATTCTCTAATAAACCTCAAGTCCTTTGAGTTCTATGTGAAGCCTCTGTGTTCAGATCTTAAAACTTTATTGTATACTTTATTAATCTAGATTATTCTTCCTTCTCCTGATATTTCATGCACATTTTCATCACTATACATTTAGCCACACTGACTTTTCTCTTTGACAGAGTGCTTTCTTCCATCTATCTATATGTGCTCACTTTCAAGTCAAACATCAAGACTCAGCTAAAAAACATGTGTGGAAACATTCCAAGTTGATCACATTCACACGAAGAGCTCATTCATATATATATATGTATATATATATATATATATATACATATATATATATGGTGCTGTGAAAGGTAAAGTGGTTTTATATATATATATATATATATATATATATATCTTAATTATTTTATGAAATACATTTACAATGGTAATAATTCTTCACTTTCCAATTTCATTTATTATTCTTAATTTATAAATCACCTTTTCCATGACTACATAGTTGAAATATACTTTCTTTTGTGGATTAGTGTGGCTGGGTAACACAGGCCTTGTAATTTATTTTTTTTTTAATTTTATTTTAAAGTGGGTAAAACTAAACAGAACGAAACAGAACAAAACCGAATAGAAGGAAACAATGTACATGACACAGATTTCAAAGCAAGACAACAGGTGATCATCCCCAGCTACCATAATGTCTCTTGTTTTCTTCTAAATAGTTGTCCATATCTTTACACACAATGAATTCATACCAAAAAAAAAAGTATTAAACTGATCAGAACAGAGTGATGAAGGCATTATAGGTCTTCAAAACCAGACGATAGGGACAACGACAATGGCTGCCATAATGTCTCTCATTCTCTTCAAAATAGCTGTGTATACCTTCATGTATGTTGAAATTAAACAATACAAAACAGACTAAAATCACTCTGAACAAGAATAATGGTATTACTGGATTTCACAGTGTGATGATACAGAATCAGCAATGGATAATATAATGTTTCTTTTTCTTCAAAGTAGTTGTTCATTTCATCATGCATTATATAATCGATTCTCATAAACTGTTTACGAGAAGTTCTACACATGTATAAGTCTCTACATGTATACATATCCTTTCTGTATTAGAGGGAAAACCAAATCAAACCAAACCAAACCAAAACAAAACAATTACAAGGAAAACATGAAACAAAAAAGTCAAAGAGGGAAAACCAAACCAAACCAAACCAAAACAAAACAATTACAAGGAAAACATGAAACAAAAATGTTAAATAAAGAACAGTAGCAAATAGTCCAAAACACTGACAATACAGGCCTTCAAAACAAGGTGGTAGGAACATAACTAGGGTTGTTATTTTACATAATGATCTTCAGGAGTTCCTCAGATCCCCCAAAACTAACCTGTACAATTGTTCCAATCCTATGAATGTTAACTGTTCTATTCCAAAAACTTATAGAATTTGTAGCACAATCATCCTTAGTTATCCTAAGTGTGTTTATACAATTTTAGACATTTTTTCTTTTCCCTTCCTTTTTCTTTTTCCTCCTTTTCCATGAGATATTATTTTTCCCCCTTTGAGCGGATTTTTATCCTTTCACTGTATTTATTGAGGTTTTGTATCGTTATATATTCTTACCATTTCTTACACTAAGGAGACTAGGGTATTTACACATATGAATTTGATTTTTTTCACTTACGAATATGTTCTCAAATTGGGTCCATTTATTTATAAATATCTCAATGTGATCCTTCATAAAGGCTGAGTAGTACACAATTATATAAAAATAACACAACTTTTCATCTATTCCTCAGTTGATGGGCATTTATGTTCTTTCCAAGATCTGGCTATTACAAACTGTGCTTCTATAAACATGGGTGCACATATGTCACTGTGATATGATGTTTTCAATTCTTCTGGGAATATGCCCAAAGTGGAATAGCTGGGTCAAATGGGACCTAAAATCGCAGCTTTTTGAGGAATCTCCAGACTGACCTCCACAATGGTTGCATGTCTGCACTCTCACCAACAGTGCAGAAGAGTTCCTTTTTCCTCCGCAGCCTCTCTAGCATTTGTTGTTGGTAGTTTTCTTGATCCTGGCCATTCTTTATGGATTGAGTTGGAACCTCAGTGTGGTTTTGATTTGAATTTATCTAATAACTAATGATCTTGACCATTTTTCATGTATTTATTTGCCACTTGTATTTCTTCATCTGAGAACTGTGTATTCACCTCAGATGCCCATTTTTTGATTGGGTCTTTGAATTTTGGGGGTCTATTTTTTTAATTCTTTATATGTTCCAGACAGAAGTCCTTTGACTGAGGGACAGTTCACTAAGATTTTTTTTTCCAGCTTGTGGGTTTTCTTTTCACTCAGCTAGAGATTTCTTTCAACATGCAAAAACTCTTTATAAGATGTGATCCCAGTTATTGATTCTGGGAAGTATTTCCTACGTGGTTTGATTCTTGCTCATGATTTCTCTACCTATCCCTATGCCTTTAAGATGTCTACCTACTTTGTCTTTCAAAAGATTTAGTTTTTCTGTTTTAATATTTAGATCTTTAATTCATTTAGACTTCAGTTTAGTACATGGTGATAGGCATGGGTCTAGTTTTAGTTTTTGGCATATGGAGAGCCAATTATTCCAGCACCATTTATTAAAGAGACTATCTTTCTTCTAGGAATGTGTTTGGCCCCTTAATCAAAGATAAGGTGGCTGAGTGTTTGAAGTTGTAGTTGTAGCTTCTCTAATCTATACCATTGATTTTCAGGTCTGTTTTTTATTCCAGTACATGTTGATTTTATTACAGTAGATTTGTAGTGTAACTTCAAATCTGGGATTGTGATACCTCCTGCCTTGCCTTTGTTGCTTAGAATTGCCTTTGCTATTCTATGTCTCTTCTGGTTCCAGACTAATTTTAGTAGTGATTTCTCTAGATCTGTGAGGTATGCTAGTGGTATTTTGATTGGGATTCCATTAAATCTGTATAACAATTTTGGATCAATGGCTATTTTCATAATATTTGTTCTTCCTATCCATGAACAAGGGATATTTTTCGATTTTCTGAGGTCCTCTTCGATTTTTTTCTTCAGGGTATTGTAATTTTCCTGGAGTAGATCTTTTACTTCTGTTGTTAGATTGATTCTTAAGTATTTCACCTATTTGGATGGTAGTGTGAAGGTATGACTTCTGTTATTTCTCTCTCAGTGATTTTGTTGTTAGTGTATAGGAATGCTACTGATTTTTTGAGTGTTAACTTTGTATCCAGCTACATTACTAAATTTATTTATTGTACCTCAGATTCTTTCAATGGAATTTTGGGAGTCTTCTATGTAGAGTAACATGTGATCTGCAAATAATAATAATTTAGCTTCTTATTTTCCTATTTTTACTCCTTTTATTTTTCTCTCTTGTCTAATTGTTCTGGCTAGTATATCTAGCACTATATTGGTGATAATGGATATCTTTGTCTTGTGCCTGATTTTAGGTTAAAGGCTTTTAGTTTGTTGCTGTTTAATATAGTGCTGGCTGTTTGTCATAGATGGCTTTTATCATATTGAGGTAAAGACCATCTATTCCAATTTTCTGTAAGGTTCTTATCATGAATAAGTGTTGGACCTTATCAAAAGCTTTTTATGCATCTACAAAAATGATAATGTGATTCTTACTTTTGGCTCTATTGATATTGTGGATTACATTGTTTGATTTACGTATGTTGAACCATCCCGGCATGCCTGGGATGAATCCCACTTGGTCATAGTGTACAATCTTCTTGATGATTTGCTGCATTCTGTTTGCCAATATTTTACTGAGAATTTTTGCATCTATGTTCATTAGGGAGATTGGCCTGTAGTTCTCTTTTTTGGTTGGGTCTTTCTCAGGTTTTGGTATTAGAGTAATATTTGCTTCCAGGAATGAGTTAGGGAGATTTGCTTTCCTTTCAATTTCACTGAAGAGTTTGAATAGTTTTGGCATTAATTCTTCAAATTTCTTGTAGAATTCCACAGTGAATCCATCTGGACTGGGGCTTTTCTTTGTTTGCAAGGATTTAACTACATTTTCAATTTCATTAATTGAAATTGGGTTATTCAGCAGTTTTACATCTTCTTGACCCAGCTTTGGTAATTCATGTTTCTAGAAATCTGTCTAATCTTCTGTGTTATTGAGCCTGTGAGAGTAGAGGTTTTTGAAATATGTGTTGATAATCTTCTGTATTTCCACAGGGTCTGTAGTGATTTCTCCTTTTTCATTCCTTATTGCATGAATTTGAGTTTTTCTTTCCTTTTTTTAAAATAAGATTTGCTAGAGCCCTATCAATTTTATTTATTCTTTCAGAAAAACAACTCTTTGATTCATTGATTCTTTTTATTGTTTTCTTAGTCTCTATTGTACTGATTTCTGCTCTGATCTTTATAATTTCCTTCCTTCTTTTGGCTTGGGGCTTGACTTGCTCTTCTTTTTCTAGATGTTTGAGGTATAGCATCAGGTTGCTTATTTATGTTCATTCTGTTTTCCTGATGTGACAATTCACCGCAATAATTTTTTCTCTAAGGACTGTTTCATTGCATTCAACAGTTTCCAGGTAAGTCATATATGCATTTTCCTTTGTTTGTAGATAATGTTTAATTCCATCTTTAATTTCCTTTGTGACCCCCTGATTACAGGAGTGTATTATTCAATTTTCATGTGTTTATGGGATTTTTGCAGTTTACTGTGCCATTAATTTCTAGTTTCATGGTGCTATGAACTAGACATGCATGGGATAATTTCAATTCTTTTGCATTTACTTAAGTATGTTCTGTGGGCTAGTATATGGTCTATTTTAGACAATATCCCATGTACTGCTGACAAGAATGTATATTCTGATGTTGTTGGGTGGAACACTGTATACATCCATCAAGTCCATTTGTTCACAGCTGTGATTCAGTTCTGTTATTTATTTATTTATTTATTTATTCACTTCTGTTATTTATTTACTGTCTAATTGATCTGTCCCTTTATGTCTATTGTGTTGAGGTCTTCTGTTATAATTTTGTTTTTGCTTATTTGATTTTTCATTTCTGTTAATATTTGCTTTGTCTGAATTTGATTCATATATATTTAAAGTTGTTATTTCTTCCTCTTGAAGGTTTCCCCTAACTAGTATGTAGTGACCTTCTTTATCTCTTTGGATCATTCTTGGTTTGAAGTTCACATTGTCTGCAAACAGAATAGCTATTCCCGCTTTTTTGGGGGTATTCTGTTGCATGGAGTATTGTGTTCCATCCTTTCACTTTCAGTCTATGAGTTTCCTTTTGGGTTAGATGGGTTTCTTGTAGACATATATGGTTGGATGTTGTTTCTTGATCCATTCAGCCTGTCTGTTTCTTTAGTTGGTGAATTGAGGCCATTTACATTAATGGTTATAACTGTTATATATTGGTTTATTGTTGACATGTTGTCTTTCTGCTGTTGTATCTTTATCTTTCCCTTCTGTTTAATTGTCTGTCTTGCTTAGTGTTTTTTTTTTCCTATGTGTATCTAGAATGTCTTTGAGTATTCTTTGCATGATTGGTTTGGTGATCATGAAGTTCTTAAGCTGTTCTTTATCATGGAAATATCTTATTTCTTCATCCATTTTGAAGGACAGTTTTTCATGGTACAGCAGTCTGGGTTGGAAGTCATTTTCCTTTAGGATCTGAAATTTTTCACTCCATGTTCTTCTTGACTTCATTGTTTGTGTTGAGAAGTCTGCTGTAATTCTGATGTTTTCCTTTATAGGTCATCTGTCTTTTCTCTCTAACAGCTTTTAATATTCTATTCTTAGGTTGGATTTCTGAGATGATGATTATATGTCTGAGTGTAGTTTTATTTTGGTTATGGCTGTTTGGAGTTCTATATGCTTCATTAATCTGAATGTCAGTTTCCATACTCATGTTTGGGAAATTTTCAGCTATTACTTCTGCAAATAGCCTCTTGATATCATTTGTGTTGTCCCCTTCTTTTTCATTTATCCCTATTAATCTTATGTTGTTTTTCTTTTCATCATCTTGCAACTGTTGAATTGTTATTTCCTGACTCCTTGTTATTTTTAAGAGATCTTTCCTTTTCTATTCACTAGCTGCAATCTTATCTTTGAGTTCTGAAATTCTATCTTCACTTTTGTTCAGGCAGTTTTGGCAACTTACAATAGAATTTTTGATTTCCTGTATATCTCTTTGGATTTGCTTCATGTATTCTGCTTGTTTCTTATACTGTCCATTCAGGGATTCTATCTGTTTGCTTTGTTCCTCTAATATTTTAGCTGTGTCTTCTTTAGATGCATCACTGTTTCTTTCACTACTTTTATCATTTCTTCTTTTACCTGGGAGATTATTTCTAATTTGAGTTCTTTTATAGCTTCCCATACTTGCTTCTTTATTTCAGTTGATATCATTTCAGTTATTTCAGGTGTATGACTAGTGTTTTATTTTATGTGTGTGGCTCCCAGGTTTTCTTGGGATGGGCTGGAGGTTTGAGATTGCATTTTGGTCTTTTGTTTTGTCATTTTCCTGTATTTCCATGTTTCAAGCACTGTTCCAAAACTTTCCCTGAGCATGTTGGGAATCACCTCCTGTGCCCTCAGTTCCTGGAACTCAGAGATCTTGGCTCCTCTGGTTGAATGATGGTCACTGGGCATGGTCCAAGTAAGCCTGCAAAGTCTTTCAAGGCTAGTCCAGTGTCTTGCGGGCTGGGTGGGCACCCAAGAACCTGGAGCTATGTCCCAAACTCTCCAGGGCCAGAGCCAGGGAGCTGGAACTCTGCTCACCTCGTAGGCCTACCTCCCCTCTAGGAGCCTGCTTGTCCCCCTGGCTTCATAAAGGTCACTGGGCATGGTTCACTCAAGCCTGCGAAACCTCTCCAGGCTAATCCAGTGTCCTATGGGGCTGGCCAGACACCCCAGCACTGGGACTGATGTCCCAAATTCCCCGGAGCCAAGGCCAGGGAGCTGGAACTTTCCTGGCCCTTGCAGCCACAGGAGCTGGAACTCTGCTCCCAACAGAGCTGGCCTACCTCCCCTCGCAGCAGGCTTGTTTGCATGGTTTAATAAAGGTCACTGGGCATGGTCCACTCAAGCCGGGGAAAGCTCTCCAGGCTACTCCAGTGTCCTAGGGGGCTTGGTGGGCACCCCAGCACCAGGATGATGTCCCAAATGCCTCAAAGCCAAGGCCAGGGAGCTGGAACTTCCCTTGTCCTTGCTGCTGTGCAAGCTGGACTAATAGCTTTTAATATTCTCTTCTTATGTTAGATTTCTGGGATTTTGATTGTTATATGTCTGGGTATAGTTTTATTTTTGTTATGGTTATTTAGAGTTTTATATGCTTCACTGATCTGTATGTCAGTTTCCCTTCTCATGTTTGGGAAATTTTCATCTATTATTTCTGTAATTAGCCTCTTGATATCATTTATGTTGGCACCCTCTTTTCATTTATCCCTATCAATCTTATGTTGTTTTTCTTTGCATCATCTTGCAGTTGTTGAATTATTATTTCTTGATTCCTTGTTATTTTTAAAAGATCTTTCCTTTCCTGTTCACTAGCTGCAATTTTGTCTTCAAGGTCTGAAATTCTATGTTCACTTTCAATGAGGCTGTTTTGGCAACTTTCAATGGAATTTTTGATTTCCTATATATTTCTTTGAATCTGCTTCATGCATTCTGTTTGTTTCTTATATTGCTCATTCAGGGTTTCCATCTTTTTGCACTGTTTCTCTAATTTTTTAACTATGTCTTCTTTAGACATGTTCAGCATTTCTTTCATTGCATTTATCATTTCTTCTTTTACCTGGGAGATTATTTCTGATCTTAGTTCTTTTATAGCTTCCCAGAGTTGTTTCTTTACTTCAGTTGTTATCATTTCAAGAATTCCAGGTGTATGGTTTACATTTTCTTCTGTCCATGTGTCCTAGGCTTGCTTGGGTTGGGCTGGAGGTTTTAGATTGCATTTTGCTCTTTCTTTTTTGTCGTTTTCCTATATTTCTGGGTTTTGAGCAATGTTTCAAAACTTCCCCATGTGCTGGGAATCATCTCATGCCCCTTCGTTTGGAATGCAGGCAACTGCTAGCCACTTGGAGTTCCCTGGCTTGGCCCAGTTAGGCCACAGGAATATTCTGAGTGTCCTCTGGTGATTTGGGATGCTGGGAAGTTTCTTACTGTCTGGGAGCGATGGTCCCCAGCTTCCCCTTTGCACTGTGAATCACCTCATGCACCTTTGGTCCCCAGGGCAGAATGGAGGTCACTAGCATGGCCCAGCTAGGCCTGTGGGGACATCCCATGCATCCTCTGATGATTTAGGATGCTCATGGGGCCTTACGAGCTGGGAGCAATGTTCCAAAGTTTGCCCTATGCGCTGGGAATCACCTCATGAGACTTTGGCTCCCTGGGCAATATGGAAATCACTGGGTGTGGCCCAGTTAGGCCTGTAGAGACCTCCCATGTGTCATCTGATGCTTTAGGATACTGGGAAGGATATTGCTGGCTGGAAATGATGTTCCAAAACTTCCCTCATGCTCTGGGAATCACCTCACCCACCTTCAGCTCCCAGGATGGAATGGAGATCTCTGGGCATGGCATGGCCCAGTTAGGCCTACAGGACCTCCAGTGCATCCTCCTGTGGTTTAAGATGCTGGGCAGGGTCTTGCTGGCTGGAAGTGATGTTCCAAAGCTTCCCCCATGTTCTGGGAGTCACCTCACACAGTTTTGGCTCCTGGTATGGAATGGAGGTCTCTTTGTCATATATTTTAAAGAAAGATCTTGTTTTCTGAGAATTAAAATTTAGTTTTCCTTTTAATTTTTCTCCCTTCTATGGTCTTGGAGCTTGACATGAGTTGGACTGTGCAGATAAAGGTAATAGTTGAAGAAGAAGATATGAGATGAGAGATGTGAGCCCTGGATGATCCAGTGGAAAACTGATTGTTTTCACACTGGTTCACTAGTTTATCTCATGTTAAGAAAGGGTAATACACATGACGTGATGACATCCTAACTAGTAATGGAGGAAACACTAAAAGTTCTGAGTGTAGAAATTGTGGTGAATTATGAAATTGTGTATTTTTCTCATTTTCTCCTATACCAAGCTCAGGGACTTAAAAATGCTCGGCATTAAAATATATTTGTTAAATAGCACTGAGCTGAAAATAGTACTATTTTCAAAAATTGAATTGTAAGCTTGTATTCATTAAATTAATGTTTGTCTTATCAGCATTAGCTTTCAACCTAATGTAATTTATTAACAATATTTTATATCATTATTTGCATAAAATAATGTTCCTTGTTTTCAATGCAAGCAGTATTTTAGGAATTATGGTGTATATGTGAAAGTAAAACATTAGCTGAAACAATAAAAAGAGGGAAAACTTTCATAGATGTCCCAGCACTTGAGAGGCAAAGGAAAGAGGGTCGTTGGGAATTTGAGACCAACCTGGGTTATAAAGTGAGCTTAAGGCCAGCCTGAACAGCACAGTGAGATCCTGTCTCAAAAAGAAGAAAAAAGTGGGAAAACTTTATGAAATATCTGTATCACATTTATAATAATGCTAAACTTATAAATGAACCTCTTAAAAATGATCCACAGAGCAAATTATATTTCAATAGTAAATACCATGAGGACAAAAGGAAATATAAATCTAATTCAAAATTATTCAATAAAGGTCAGTAGGAAATAGGGGAAAGAAAGATTATCAGATGATAGGAGTTTTTAATAATTTTCTAATCAGAAAGATCAGAGTTGTTTCTCTAATTTTCAACACACACACACACACACACACAAACACACACACTTCCCAATTAAAACTTGCCTGGTAGTATTAAACAGAGAAGATTGCCACCAGCAACCTTTTTAAACTGCAAAAACCCCCCACTAAAATCCTTCATTTTACCAATGTTAACAAGAAATAGGACACAAACCAAACAAAATAAAAATCCAATAATAAGAAAGAGTTAAGATTTTGTTATGATCTCTCTGGAATTTATCTCTCTCTCCCCATATGACAACTGTCATCTTGTTCCAAGGTAAAAGTCATACTGAGGGCTGCTTCTGTGTGGTTTTATAATTAAACATATTTTAGATTGTGAAGCTCTTGCAGGCTTTATTTTTAATACCAAGGAAAATATGAAATTCAATCAAAATTTTTATATAAATTCAGATATTCCATGTATATTATGAACCTACATAAACCTTTGAGTTAAAAGAATTTACTGTGGTATGAGAGGAATTCTTCCTTTCTTTTTAGTTTTCTTTGTACTTGGCAGCAATTATAATTAACTGATGATAATAATATATCTAAGTGTTCCACAGTGCATATTGATCTATCTAATTTTGGACATGTTTCAATAACTGGTGTCACAACATGTAACAAGGAGTCACCTTGTACTCCACCATCTAAAATGTTCTTTTCATAAGAGAAAGTGAATATAACCTGACATTGCCTAGAATTAAGGTGACTTGAATACTTTAGAATAGTCCAAAGAATGTGAGGTTGCTTTGACCCAAAATTGTAGAAATTACTTGCAAGAGAGCACATCATCAGATTACATTGTTTGAAAATGCAGAATTAATATGAGTAATATTTGTCAAAGGTAGAAAAAATACCAATTTAGTATATAATAATATAAAGCTTAGCTTTAATGGTATAAGCGTGTGTAACAGAATGCTTTAAATTTGTCAGAATTTTAAGTGGAGTGGAATGTTTTGGAATCAGAACTTTGCATAAACCTTCAAGAAAACAGAAGTAATTTACTAAAAGGTAGAAATTAATAAAATGATATCAACAAATATGAACTATCTGTAGGGCCTTATGAGTAATACTCAGATTCATGAGGAAAGAGAAATTGGGGCTCTGATTATAAGGAATCAGCTAAATGTAAAGCAAAGTAAAATATAAAATACTATTTCAGCTTTAAAATGTTAAAGGACTTATAATCATAAGACAACTAGTCATCACTAATAAGGTTTACATATAAATTTGATAAAGTCATGGAAAATTATCTGACTTTTTGCTAAAGAACCTTAGAACTATCTTTGTGGTAACTCCACTGAAAGAGTCATATTCCAAGGGGGTCACAAAACAGCAAAATTATATAGATAGATAGATAGATAGATAGATAGATAGATAGAGATAGAGATATTTACTAAAACATAAAGAGAAAATTATTTTTAAAAACAATGTTACACAAAAGTCATTTAAAATTATAGCATGGCCAGGAATTTAGCTCAGTGGCAAAAGCACCTGCCTGTCAAGCAGGAGGTTGTGAGTTCAATCCCCAGTAACACACACACACACACACACACACACACACACACACACAAAAGCGTGTATTATACATAGAAAACTCTAAGCTATAGAATGCTATTTTCAATAATTATTTTATTGATGTGAAAAATAAAATTTTAAACAGAAAACATGAGTTTCTTGGATAGGGAATTTCTTCTGGAAAAAATGAAAGAATCAGGGTTTTTCCCTTACCTCTGGAAGGTCAGTGTTGTTGGAATATACAACATCAATTGTGGCACCCTAAGAGATTATACTTGGAAGGCAAGGATTCCAAGGTTCCTTTGGGGAGGAGGAAATCATCAGTATGAAAGAGATGGTGATTGTTTTCCAGTCCTTACATTTCACAGAAAATGATTTGTACCTGGTGGAGCAAATACATTGGGCTAAAAATATTCCAAAGCTAAACAGTCTAACACAGTGGAGGCAACGCTTCAGTAAAATGGAGTTGTGTGTGTGTGTGTGTGTGACTGTACATTAAGGTGCAGTGAGAACACACAATTGTGGTGGTATAAAATGTAACAGTTTGCAATAACTCCAGGGAGAGAAAATTCCTTTTCAGTAAGTATAAGAAACAAATGCTATAACTCTACCACGAATCCCCACTGGTCATCAACAGAATCAGGGGAATATCAAATAGAAATTATCTGTTTGCAATAATAACATTGTGAAGTGGTAAAACCAATAAAAATCAAAGAAGTCAACCTGATTGCTTCATGATCATGGCTTCAAGATTTTTCAGCTGGACCTAATAAAGTTCTGATGCCTTAAACCCAGTAAGTACCTGGCTGTGTCTGTCAATGGGGGAACTATCTTACAAAAGGAATTTTTCACAACAAGTAAAATTGGAGAATACAAACATAGTACTGTACTGAAGCATGATGTGATTTTAAATTTAATGCATGCTTTAAATATTTTCATACTTACGTGGAAAAGTGTAAGTATAATTTCATTGTAGAACTTTATAAAGATTCTTTGGAGAACTTAGATATAGTGGGATGAGACCCAAAACAAGACAAGTGCTCAGAAAGCTTCAAGAATATTGATAAACAATAATAAAGAGAAGACTTGACCTAGAGTAACTGAAATAGAAATGGAGATCGAAATAATTTAGCATTATGTTACTCATTAAATGTAAGTGAAAGATGATTAAAAATGTAATGCAGTTTTTTAGGATTAAAAAATAAATGCTAATAGTACAAGCTGAGAAAATTTGGTATTATATAAACATACACACAATCAATTCCATTTTAGTATTTGGGGTGTTTTCTATTTGTTATAACTATAGTACTTCTGGGGGGATATGTCAAGGAAATCCAACCCATGATTAATTTAACATCTGTTTGTAAGAAAGCACTGATCTTGATCAATAAATCTCAACTTGAACTTTTGCCTTCAAGTTCTAATCTTGAAATAACAGGTTTGGACATCTACATACACAAGGTCATTGATACTAGGATAGTAGGTGAATTTGTTAACTGACAAGAACCATGGGTTTAGGTTATTTGGTTAAAAAATTATGCAAAATATGGGAAAAGACAGATTTAGTCATTTAAAAAATTAACAACTACAATGATGAGACAGGTAAATGTAGCATAGTGTTTCAATATAATCAAATAAATTACTAGCTATTAGATTTGGGAATTAAGAATGTTTTTGATAACCTGTATAATGATAGCAGCTTTTGCTGAATGCTGAAAGCAGGATTTGGGTTGCAGGGGGTTGAATGGTGAGTGAGATGTTCTAAAGTGGGCAAGGAGAGTGAAAGCTACTCTTTTCAAAATTTTAGAGAAGAAATGTAAGGGGAGAAACTTTGAAGTAGCTGAAACAAGTAAATGTCTGTGCTAGTATATCAAAGTCATGTTTCATCTTCTGCCTAAAGATCTTCCTTTTAAAGTTTATTTAATAGTCTGGATGTTGGTACAAGTTGAAAAACAGTAAGGATTGCTCTGTGTTTGAAAAATCAGTCTTTGATAAGACTTTTAATCCAGTGATCCTTACTGACATTAAAATATACATATTTCTTAAATTACATATGTGCAACTGAATCAAAAATAGAGCATTTTTGAAGAATTTGGAGAATACATGGGAAGCAAATGGATTTTTCTATATTGTAATACTTCTATAAAAACCTGATGTTTTGTAAACTCTTAGAATATAGGAATGATATTTTTGATACTTGACTCTACAACATCAGTGGCATTGACTTCTAGAAACACGAAACAACACACAAATGACACATGTGAGACAACCAATTCTAATTGGACAATACAACCAATTCAGATCACATCTTATCAAAGGGAAATGCTATAAGGACAATATTTCCTCTGAAGAGATGTTAACAACAATAATAAAACAATAAAACTACATATACATTTTATTGTTCACCAAGTGTCAAGAATTTTAAGCAATAGCTGTCATTAAATATTTCTATATTCTCCTTCCTCAAATTCACTTTTTAATCATTTTCTATGTATATATTCACTAGTCAGCTTTTTTAAACCAAAGAGTACAAAGTATTTTTAAGTACATTCAAGGTTTCTGCTATCTCTGAAGAAGTAAGTCTGAAAAATAAAAGATAGAGATGCTTGCATGTATACATATTCTAAGGAGAAAATAAATATTGTATTGGTTGATTTCAAGTTTCCTGATAAGGTAAAGATAATAATGCTTCTAAATATTAATCATGCCTGGTTAATATTCTAGAACTTCACATATTTTAACTATGCAATTCTGCACTGTTGTCTAAAAATGGCAACTTTATACACCAAATAAATGGCAATTGGAAAGATTAAATGACCTGCCAGAGGACATACAACCACTAGCTGGAAAAATTGATACTTGACTCCTGAGTCTATCTTCTTTCTGCCTCAGCAGGTTCTTAAATTTTTTTTTGTATTTTTTTTATTTAAAAAGAAAAAAAGAACAGGAAAAAGGTAGAAATATTACAGAATTTCAAGAAAAGAATATAAACAGTTAGAAATAACTAGTTGATAAATTACATATTGTTCTTTTAGAAATAGTTATTCAGGTTACAGAATTAAAGCACACAAAGTGGACACTAAAGCAGTGATAATGCAAACAGATCTGTTCAACAATCCAACAAGAAACTAGAAATATGGTCATCAATCCCACACACCTAAACAAGTAAATGCAGCAATATCTTTTATAGTGCTTCCTATTTCCTCTTTTTTTACAATAGCAATTATACATTTTTAAAATTTTATTTAAAGAGAAGAAAAAAAAGCACAACAGAAAAAAGGATAGGAACAATACAGAATTCTCAAAGAAGAAAGAAAAAGGAAAGTGAGAAAAAGCCCCACTAAGAAATCAGTAATTTATACATTACATACTGTCATCCTGGATGTAGTTGTTCAAGTTACAAAGTTAAAGGGTAGATAGTAAACATTATTTTTTTTTTCAGTACTGGGGATCAAACTCTCGACCACATGCTTGCAAGGCAGGCACTTAAGCCACTCAGCTAAATCCCCAGCCCCCAGAGTAAACATTCAAACAGTCAGACTACAAACAGTTCTGATCAAAGATCCAACAAAGATTCAGCAATATGGTCATCTATTTTACACACTCAAACATACATGCAGTTATATCCCTTAGAGCACTTTCTTTTCCTCTCTTTTTTCCAATAGCAATTACACATTTTGGTTTTATTACACTTGTAGTTCTTATTTACTTTTTACACTAGAAACACAATATGATATTTATAAATATGATTGTTATTTATTTAACTAATAAGGACAGTCTCAAGTTGTCTCCATTTACCTATGAAGGCCTCAAGATCATCCTTTTTTATAGCTGAGTAATATTCCATTGTATAAAAATGCCACATCTTTTTCATCCACTCTGCAGTTGATGGGCATCTTGGTTGTCTCCAAGATTTAGCTATCACAAATTGTGCTGGTATGAACATGGGTGCACATATATCACTGTGATGTGAACTTTTCAGTTCTTTGGGGAAAATACCCAGGAGGGGTATAGCTGGATTGAATGGAACTTCCAATCCTAGTCTTCTGAGAATTCTCCATATGGATTTCCATAATGGTTGCACCAATCTACATTCCCACCAACAGTGGAGCTGTGTTCCTTTTTCCCTGCAGCCTCACCAACATTTGTTATCTGTTGATTTCTTGATGGCAGGCTCTTAAATCTTTATATCAAAGCCTTCCTAATTGCAAAATTTTTCAAGCTGCCAAGTTAACACATGGTGGTAATATAAATTGCTTTTTTTCCTTTTATGAAACAAACAGAGAGAAATAGAAATAGAATGTAGTAAGATTAAATTAAAAAAACATGCTACAAGGAACAATTTACAGGAACACATTTAATGTCCCAATGATTATTTTGTTGTTGTTGTTGTTGTTGTTGATGTTAGAAACTGCTTGGAGATGAGAGAACAGTATGACCTATCTCCAAGACATGGGCTCCAAGACATGTGCTTCCCACCACTAATCAGCTCTCTCCTGTTCCAAACTCGGGCTCTTTTCTCAGTATCATGTTGCTGCTTTACATAAGACAGAAAAGAGTTTTTTCAGTACCAAAATATATGCCTAGCACAAATGTCAAGGAGAAATACCAAGTGCATTAAGTTTGTCAGGCAATTTCTTCTAAATAACAGTACATTTCAAAAATGACGTCCTAAATGATATCCTAAAAGCTATAATGTCTGCAAAAGTCTTCACAATGTACAACATCAGAGTACAACATTTTAAGCCAATTATTTCATTAACTGCACTGCTATTATAAGTAGGACAGGTGACTGAATAGAGATGCAGATCAGTTGTGGTAATAATAGAGGCAAGGTATGAATAAGACCTTTATATACCAGTAGTTCTGAAAGTGTTAGCAAACTAAGAGGCAAATTAAAAACTGAAGGTGATGTCAGGTTATTGTACGAATTATAAAGAGGGAGTCTAAAATCATTTATTATTACCATATTACCTGTCAAATCCAAATAGGAAGCTTAGGTTCACTTTATTTTTATATATATTCTAAAACATTGAATACTATTCTGACCTTTCAAGTTTTACTGTATAGAGATTACAGTGGATTTAGTTGTAAGATATAATTTACAGTCTTGTCATTTATACTTGAAAGGTATAGGCAAGACAGTTTTTAAAGGTAAAAAGAATATAGAAAACTTCATGAGCAGTTTTCAATTCTCAATGTAAGGTATAAATCCTTAATACTAAATACTTTTCCTAAATATTACTGGTCTTTCTAAGCAGAGATAAATTTTATGAAATATGCATGTACTTAGTTGCAATGTATAGAAAATAACACACATTGGTTTTTTTGACAAATTGAAGAACTATTAAATGAGCAAATATTTTGATCAAGTCAATGACCAAATGTGACCAAATGGATATTCCATGTTCTTATGAAAAGCAAGTTTTAGTTCTTTATTGAATTTGGGAAATATGCAACTAATGAGGAGTAATACTGTTTTATTAGATAACATTAATATTTGAAATAGATAAATTAACTTAAAATAATAATGTACAGCATTGAAGAATAAGAATGTAAATAATTGTAAGCAAATAATATATTGCTTATTCACTTTCTTTTTTTAAGTATGCCCTTTGAAAAATGGAACTGACAGAAGTTCAATGTAAAAGCTTTCTTTTCTAAAATTCAGAATATATATCTGTAAATTAAAATTTCATCTATACATTGAACAGAATTCACTGATGTCACAATAATGAAAAAGTAGTAGATTTTGAACAATATAAATAATATTTTTATACACACATATACATAGAGACACTGATTGAGGATTACCTATATGTACAATACATAGAGAATATATGCTTTAAGAAAATATGTTAATGTGAAATTTTGTGATTATATTATTTTATAATATGTTTTCTATTAAAATATTATATAAAAATTCAATTGCTTAAAAATGCATCTATAAGTTATTTAATCAGATAGTTTTCATACAGATCCAAGAAAATACAATTGGTATGAAATTGACTTACAAGTTCAACATTTAGGATTTGAAATCTCAGCTCATAACATTCTCAGACTATGAAAGAAGGTAGAAATTTAACAATGATTATGTAATTATTCTTCTAGAAAAAGCATAAATAACATTGGAATCAGTCTAATACTTAGCAAAGCTAACAAAATTCATAGCATAAATTCTAATATATGGTAAGTAGTTCAAGTGATATTTTTTCTGTTCTTTGTCTATTATGAGTTATAGTTGATACTTATTCTTTTTCCTTTTATACTAATTGCAATATAAGCAGATATTACTTCAAAAAATACTCAGTATTAATGAAGATTTTGGAAAAATCAACTCTCCATTATTTCATAAATTTTTATTTATAGTTTGCTTAAAACAAGTTTCATGGTATTTCAGGGTATGACTCCTTGAGAAAACATATTTAAGGAAAAAAATTATGGTAGCCATTTTTGTTATATTTTGGGGATTGTACCAGGGATCAAACTCACAACCTTGCACTTGGAGGGCAGGCACTTATGCCACTGAGCTAAATCCCCAGCCCATGGTAGTCATTTTTAAGAGAAAACTTTTCTTTCTAAAGTAGGCTAAAATCTCTGAACAAAATCTCTCTCACACACACACACACAACACACACACAAATTCATTCATGATAATCCCAAATTATGCCTCTATCCATTCTGCTTTTTAATGCCAATTTAGTATAGTAAACATTGTCTCAAAACAAGTGCAGTCTTTTTGACTATTATATTTTGTTAAGGGTCATTTTTGTTATTCTAACATTTTGTAGCTAGAATCAACTTTTTTAGTCATCACATGAAAAGTATTTATAAAGCTTTCTTTCATGGTTTTCTATGTATTCAAGATTATTATGTAGTCTCAAATATTCTAAAATCTAGATTTTACATTTTAAAAATGCTTTCAGTGCATAGTTGCTTAAAATAACTTATCAAAATATTGTAAGTATAGGAACAAAATAAGATTGGAAGCCAAAAGATATACAAAGATCAGTTTCTTCAAAAATGTACAATAAGTGAAAATACTACAGACCACAATATATTTTTTTTAAAAACTTAAATACATAACCTGCCATTGTTAGTTTTCAATTCTTAGCACACATATCTTTTGTTTTCAATTCTTAGTACACTTACCCAAATCTACCTCTACAGGACCCATTATTTTCATTTTTACACATGATTTAGTGAAAACTAAGCCCTCAATTATAATGAAGGTGAACATACTTGTTTATGTTTCAGAATTATGATTAAAGGGTTCCAATTTTTGCACAAATATCTCTGTATTTTCTAGTTCTAAAATCCCTTACATGGAGCACTCTGAAAAATATTTTCATCTGATTTCTCCCAGCAGCCTCAAATCCTCTGGCAGAGAGGATACATCACATCAGCCACTTCATCAATTCTTACATTCCTCTAGCCATTTTTCAGGATTAGTCCAAGAGCCATTCTCAGATGACCCTTCTGAATTTCCAGATCATGACATTAAAAAGTAGTGACAGTCAGCCTGGGGGAAAGGCTGCAGTTTCCCTCCTTCCGTTAATGTTAAGTCTATGAAGTCAGAGCCAAGGAAGAAACACACAACTTCTGTTTCCCACTGTCTAAAATTATTTTGCTGAAAAATGATCCTTATAGACCAAGAGTCTAAATTTTTCTATTAAGGAAAACTCCCCACAACAGGAAAAATATGTTTGTCACCTAGAAATATAGAATAAATGTACTGCCTTTAAAGCAATATATTTTTAGATAAAAGACAATAATCAGAAGGCAAAACAGAATAAATAAATTTGGACTCATTGACAGGTATATATTTTGTTAAAATTCACCTGCCTATAAGGATGATTCATCATTTTTTCTGCCTTCCAACAAATTCATTTTTAATAAATATATTCCTGGCTTTATATAAATAAAACAACAGCCACACACACACAAGAAAACTAAAATCGTGAAAAAATACAGTTTCTACCTAGTTTCAGGGAATGTGAGTGGATCAACTTTATCTCTGTATTGTTGAATTCAGCAGATAAAGCTAGTATTTTATTTATTATGTTCAAAAAACACATATTTTACCCTAAACAGAAATATTTCCTTCCTGATAGTTAAGACAAATATTTCAAATTTCCACAACAAGGTTAAAATTAACTCAGACACATAAGATGAATATAGATAGATATTATAGAAATAGATGTTGTTGTATTCAGGGGTTGTGAGAACAATTAGAATCAGCACACAGGATTTATAATATTATTTTATAATGGTCACCCAGAGTTAAACATAAGAAAGTGCAAGAAATCTGTCCACAACACTAAAGATACAGAATATTCAGTCAAGGGCCTGGATCCCACAGCAATGTCCTGCATAAGTCCAGATGAAAACCTAGAACCCATGACAATGCCTCCCATAAGTCCAGCTGGAGGTCTAGAGTCCTCAATAAGGACTCTCACCAGTCTGCTTTATGGATCTATGCTGGGAAGGCCCAAAGGTCAGCCATGGAAGCTAGACAGTCCATGCCAGCGGGGTGAAGGAGCTGTGTTGGTAAGTTGAGAGTTCTACACTGGAACCGAGAAGTCACACTCATAATAAAGACCAGAGAAAAGCACCACAGCCATCCTCAATACCATAGAGACCCCAAGCTCTTCCAATGATAAGAACAGCTGAGTACATGCCAGAAAGCCAATTTGTCCTGGAGATTAAAGGCACACGTCTTCTTCTCTGGAGCCAGGAATCGATGCTTGATGTAAGGAGCAGAGCTCCCCAAAGTGAACCACAGCCACTCTCACCAACAAGGTCCTGAGCCCCTCCCATGACAATGGTCAAACTCACACTGGGGAAGCTAGTCATGACGAGCTCCTCCAGGAGAACCAACACTTAGGGAAACCCACAATGCCTCACTTGTCTTCTATTTATGCTGGCAACTTTTCTCAGGTGGACCATCTTCGCTCAGCACCATGCGAAGATGGTCCACCTGAATTAACTGATTTAATTCAGTTAATGTTAAGTTGACCATCAGTTTTTAATCAATAACAGATGTAGACACAAATAAAGATGTTATAGATATAGATATATAGAAATATAGATGTAGAGATAAAGATAAAGACAGAAAGACAGAAGTGATATAGATTGTAACAATAAATTTGTATTTAAAAGTGCTACTTTAGATTTATCATCATGGTCTTATATTACATAGGATCTCCTACATTGTTATTTATTGCTTACACTTATATTCAAGAAGAAAAATTCTAATGGAGAAAAATGAAATTTTTATTTACATTGGATTTTAATTTCATAGCAAAATTATGCAATAATAATTTACAGTAAAATAGTTAGAAATAAGTAGGATCAAATATATAGCCACAATATAATCATAAAGAATTTCTGATTCAGGTATCTATGTTGTAAAATAATAGATTCATTCACTTTTGTTGAACAAGCATTTCCCAAAAAACTAGCCTCAGTATTATATCCTAAAGATTAGCAGTGAAAGAAAATTTTACTGTTTTAAAAGTGTACTAAGGATATAACTATATGAGTTAGTGTCAAAGATGGCAATAATGTGACACAGTATAAATTCAGTAATCTATTTCTAACAAAGAACAGAAAAGTATGTTTACACATGTGTGTAATAGTATGAATGCTACAGAGGTTTACAAACTATGAGATAAGAAAACACAAAGGTGGGTACTTTCTACATCAGAGGTTCCAAAATGCTGATGAGGGCTTTGGATTCAATTCTAGTAGAAAACAAACAAACAAAACAAAAAGGAAAGGTGCTGTGTTTTGAAGCTCTAGAATTGAGACGGGGAAAAGGAGGCCTACGTGTGAACGGATGTGTTAGCCCGAGGAGTCAACAGTACTTGGAGAAAACCAGCTGGCATCACTGCTAACCACAGAAAGCTCAAGTCTATGGAGATTTCTCCAGGTCTGTGCCAGTGAAGGTCTACATGAACTAGCACAGTACCCTTAGTATTTTTTCTGTGCTTCAATTCTATTTGGAGATTTTTCCTGCCCTTCAAAGCAGAACTTGTCATCCAGGAATTCTATTCCATGACGATTTTGACAGAATGACAAAGGGAATGAAAATCCGATGTAGCTAAGCCCATTTTGCCTCCACAGAAGCATGCAGCAGAGATCCCTCAGAGCGGAGTTTTCTAAGGAGTCCTCTGTGCATAAGGAAGAAGTGAAAACATCCACTTTTCTAGAAAAATCAGTCTCTGCAGAACAAGCAAAATCTGACAGCAGCCAGGATATTAGCTCAGATCATTTTTCAAAAGGGCACGGTGGGCAGTACCAGCTATGTTACACACAATTTGTAGCTCCCTCCTTCACAGTTACCTTTTCAAGAAGTTATTTTTATTGTCTCTGCTATCTCTGTTCAGACTCCTCTCTTAATTTGTGTTCATTATACATTTCAAATGTTAAACATTTCTCAGTGTGGTCGTGCCTCCTTTGCTTTCTCATTAATCAATCCACAAGCCCTGTGAATTCTAGTTCAAAAGTGTTTCTTCCACATAAAATTTATCCTTATGTGCATGCCAGAATCCCAGGCTAAGCCACTATGATTTCCTAACTTGCCTCCTGTCTTCTAACCGATATGCCTGGCATCATTGTCCTACACACTTCCAGATGATTGCTTACTGATTTTGTAGTATGTCTGCTTGAACTCTTGTTTAGCTGTATAAAATATGAGAATGTTCTAGAATTTAGCGCAAAGATCCTAAATTCTTACCAAGACGTAGCTAAACATCTGCTTTCATGTTAGAAGCCTACACTCTTCCTAATCCTGTGCACTAAACTTAGTCACGACTCTGAGTTTCCCACATATACGAATCTTTTAAAAACTTCATGCTATTGCCTGCTTTTCTTTTAATATGTCTACCACACAAAATTTTTCTTTACTCCTTAACATCTTTTCTCTTCAGTATAATTGCAATAATTTCTGTAAAAGCTTTCAATAACTTCTACATTTACTTAACAATATATCTTAAATATCAGGTATTTGTGAGTGGTTTATCTTAACCATGGAGCAAATTATGTCGTGTGTGAGTTTTAAGGTGTCCTAGCTTTTCGTGGAGCTTCCCTACTCTAAGCATGTGAGAAATCCTTATCAGTTTTGATACCTTTCTTTATGTGACTGAACCAACATTTTGGAAGAGACCAATATATACGTCTTTAAAAGTTTCCCTCATAATATTTTCTTTTTTCTTTTTCCTCTCATTTTCTTGCTTTTCCTTTAATTTCTTCTCAGAATTTTCTTTCTTTACCTAAAAAACTAATTTAGGTCAAAAGAAATATATATTATGAAATAAGAGTAATAAATGTAAGAGTGTGAACATAAATGAAATCAAAATCAAAACAATGAGAACTGCTAAGTGAGCCAAGAAGTGAAGGACATAAATGAATCTAAAAGAGAGTTACAGTTATGGGGGGAGTAAAATTTATAAGAAAGTACCAAAATTTAGAAATTGAAATTTATATTATATACATCAAATTGCCCGCATTGTAATCAGAGGCTGAAGGAAAGGCAAAGGTTGATGGGAAGGTGGACAAAGTCTGTGATATCTAGATATAAATCTGCTAAAAGCAAACCCGTTAATACCAACATCCTCAGCCTAAAGAGAGCTTTTAGAATTATTTTTACTTTGTGTATAGCCACTACGCAGAGGAAAAATAACAACAAAACAATTTTAAAGAAGTTAAACTTACTTTTCATTTTTACTTATTACATAAATAATTATTAAAATATTACCCGCTATTCTATTCCTTAAATATGATAGTGGCATAATCATACTTATTTTCCCTTCTATTCAGTTCCACAGGAATACTGTCCTTTAAATAATGAGAGCCAAGGCAAAACGTGTCTTCTGAATTTATCACTCCACTCAAATTTCCTCATCATGCTTATACTGATCATTTTAGTGAGGACATTCTACCAGTCTTAGTCACTTTCCTTATCAGTAAGATAAATAATTTATGCCTGTGACTTGAAGAAAGAGAGAGGTTTATTTTGACTCATACTTTCAGAAATGTCGTCCCTGTTTAGCAGGTTTAAACACAGAAGCAGAATAGTAGAAGAGCCTGAAGGGTCACAGGAAAGTTGCTCATATCATGGTAGCCAGAAAGCAGAGAGAGAAGGAAGGGGCCAGGGAGGACGATTCTTCCTTTCTGAGTTACCTGCTTCTTCTAGACAGGCCAAACCTTCCACAGGCAACCTTGGCTGCTAAACTCAACAGAGGATAATTCCATGGATGAGTATAGAGCCCATGATCCAGTCACCTTCCCAAGCCCTACCTATGAGAACATGAGGAACTTTAGGGGATATTCTTGATCTAAATAATAACATGGCCCTGGAACCTAAACACTCATGAACATTCCTTGGTGCATACACATTTAGTCCATCTCTAAGAGTTACCAAATTTTTAACAGTTCCATGGTTGCTGAAAGGTCCAAGTTCAAGTCTCTTGTGAGGAGACTCTTTGTTGTAATTTTAAGCGGAAAATGATTTTAAAATGATTTTAAGTAGAAAGTTAAACTTCTTACATGCAATTGCATGAGGTAAGCATGCTTATTCCAAAGGAAGCAATAGGGAGATAGAAATGGATGGCACAAAAGCAAGTCCAAAGTCACAAGGACAAACATTAAAACTGTAGCTTCATGTCCAGCTCCAGGGGCATGCTGTGGGAATAAGATATAAACTACAAAGGGCTTGAAAATTCCTATGTTTTGTATCATTGCCAGTTGCTTCTCTCTTGGGGGCAGCTCTGCTCACTTCCTGTAGCTTTCACCAGATGTTCTATGTTCGTGGCATGTCCAAATTTTGGGGGTCTCCACTGAACTTTTTGCTTCATTCTTACAATCCAAACACTGATCTCTCGGGGACACACTAGATTACCTTCGGGCCTTTTTTGGAAATCTGAGTAGAGGCTTCCATGAACATAGAACTGCTGCATTCTGCATGACAGTGAAACCAACACCACTTATATGATGTCAGGTTTGGTCACATACTTGATAAGTAGCTGAGACTCTTCAGATCATAACTTCAGAGGCGTCTGAGTACCTGAATGGTTAAGCACTATGAACCAAATTCCCATAAAACAATTGTGTAGATGGTCTCTTTGAATAAAGCATACCGGTTTTCTTCTCAAAGGTGTCTCTCACCTTTAAACCTGTAGCCTACAAAATGTGGGGATATGCTGGTTCCTTAGATTTCCTCAAGACATATTTTCCATTTTCCTGATGTAAAGTATTTGGTTTCCTTTTAATGCTAATCTTTTCAGTTACCTACTTCTCCTTTGCCAAAACTTCACAAGAACAAACTTTATAGAAGCTTCCTTTTCTCATGAAACTCAAAACTTTGAAAACAACTCAGCTTTGTTGTTTGCTACTGATTTTCAATGAAGTTTGCTAAAACTCTCCCCCAAATATCCATACTACAGCCTGAGATTTGGGCTTCCTTCAAATTTCCTCTGCTATACCAAATAGTTTGTCATGCTTATTCTCAATCACCTCTCAAGTCTCAGGACATGAAAGAAGTACAAACCAAATTTCTTTCAGAGAATAACAAAAAAGGTATTGATTCCATAGGCAATGAAGTCCATGATCCCTACTGAAACCTAAGCTGAAACCAAAGCCTGGCCTTTACCATTTGCAGCATGCAGGTTTTCTGGGCTCCAAGGAGAATCTCCCATCTGTTTGGCTTACAGAATTCTCAGTATTCTCTAGCCAGTGTCTCTAAACATTTCCTATCTCTTCCAGCAAGATTGTTTGAAAAGCTTCTGAAACACATGGTCAGGTATACTCATGACAACAATCCTGTTCCAAATATGTTAGTCACTTTCTTTGTCACTGAAACAAATACCAGCACCCTCAACCTAAAGAGAGGTTTTAGAATTACAGTTTCAGAAACTTCATTTTTCAGAAGACTTAAAACAGAAACCATAGGGTAGAAAGTCCTGGCAGAGGAAAGCTGCTTGTGTCCTAGTAAACAGGCACTGAGAGAGAAGAACGGAGTCAGGAAGGGAGATACACCCTCCCCCAGAGACCTTCTTTTCCAAGCTGGGCCCCACATTCCAAAAGTATATGAACTGCTGAATGCATTGGTGAGTACAGTGACTCCGCGATCTAGTCACCTTCCACAGCCCTGTTTGTGAGGCCTTTGGGGAGACCTTCTTGATCTAAACCCTAACAAAACCCTACTGAATGAAAGCACAGGAATTTACTGTTCTGGTATTCTTTTCTTCCAAATGCTCTCTTTTAAAAATGTGTACAGAAATGTATAGTATAATAAAAGTACATTTTTTACAGTCTTCAATATTTCTTTAGGTTCATTTTGTAAGAGATATGTTACTGAAATTGAGGGTATGAAAATTATCATGGCATTAAATAGTATGATTTCAAAATGCTTTACAGTAGTATCGTACAAACATTTTAAAATTAGGAATAGACACAAAGGAAGACACAGACACGTGGCAAAGGGTACATCAAAGTGATAAAATGTACACCATGAGAGAAATTATCACATAAAGTAGGACAGAGTCCTTAACCTTAATACTTATGCTCCACAAATTGTCTGTGTTCCTTTATTTTCTTCATTCTGTCCCCCTCCCCTCTAATCTTTCTCTTTCTACTTTGTCATCTGTCATTGTTTACAGATTACAGAAGCTTACTAGTGTGTTTCAAATTAGCTTTCCAAAAGGCAAAATTGTATGAGAAGATGACATTCAAACTGATTTCTATGAATCAGATAATCTAATGTGAGACAGACTAAATTATGCATTGAGTTGCTGCAGATTGAATATTACTATTTCAAGAATTTCTTTTTTCTTCAGTACTTTTTAAAAATAGGAACTGATATGTGAAAACAATTTAAGATCTCCTCTTTCTACTTTATTTTATCTTATCTTTCCTGCTAGCTCATTTCACTTTCTTAACTCAGTCTTTTAGCTGTCTTCATAAAGATATACACTTAAAAGAATGATAATAAGTTCCAGTTTTCTTGTTGATGTTTAATTATAAGGAAGAGCTTCATCAGTATCATAAAAACGTTCTGTATTTCAGAATAACACATTAACTTTCAGCAGGAATATTCTTGACAATACTAGTTTGCTAGTTCTTTAATATTCTTTAAGCCTAATTTTCTTCCCATTTTTGTTATGTAAGGCAGATCCTGAGAACACTGACAATATTTTCTCCTTTTGCCTCAAGCTAACATGGACTTTTTTTTTTTAAGTGTAATTGCTAGGACAATTTAATGGACAATTCTACAGTGATTTTCTTCCAGTAAATATAGAGACAAAAGCATACATGAATAGCAAAATGCTTAGCAAATAATGGGTAAATACTTACAATGTATATTGGAATGCCTAAAGTAAAATACATCTACAGATAAGATAGACATAGAAAGCCACAGTCCCAACTTAAATATAATACAATAAGTCCTTTTATGCCCCCAGGTATTTACAGAGATTGCAGCTACATGTAAACTAATGAGCTAAGAATTACAAACTTCTAAGATTATGAGACTAAGTGAATATGAACCAAAACATGATTTACTGTACATTTGTACAAAGTAGGAAAAATACCCTGTAAAATGAACAATGTTAAAATAAACATTGATGTGCTAAATTTCAAATCTTATAGAATAAATGGATAGATATATCTATACTGACAGGAATTACTCTCACTTTCTCCCTTTAAAAATATTTCATAATTGTTAATTTCAGGCATTGCCTGGATATCATGCAACTCTATCTGTGAACAGGGCCAAGTTTTCCCTTTTTCACATTTCTCAGAGGCCTCCCCATAAAAGTTTGGGTACAGGTTTCAAAGAGTCACAATAATGCAACCAGAGCAGGAACCATAGCCATTTGGTCCATTTTTCTCACAAATTACTTGTGACTCCAGGGCCAGTTCAAGCCTGATTTCATATACAGCACACCACTTTCATCTGAGGATGGAGCACTGTCATGACCAAATTTATGATGAGAAGCATCGGATTAGAATTTATAATTACTGACTCCATGAAAAACTGCCATCTCTGGTCCAGTCACTTTTTTCATGAGCACATAGGGCATTGATAGGAGTATGCAGGAAAAAACACTGAATCAAGTTGGTAATCCTATCCAGTTATTATTTACATCTCTTTCTGAGGTTACTATCTTGTGAACATTCCCAACAAGATGCTCAGGTTATCTGATACTTTCCTGTCTTAGCAATACGTATTCAATGTGTCTATGAATCCTGAAGAATAAACCAACAGCTGTTTCTTATACTGAGAGTAGTTATGTGTAGAGGGAAGTAGTGTTCTATTCTGAAAGCATAGTGCTATAATTCACTAGCACATGATCCAAAATCACAGAGCTTCCAGCATGTTGGGAATTATTGGATTATAATGCCAAGAAATAGAACATCTTACATGGCAGATTCCAGATTCCACTTACAATTGGTGGTTTTCTTGATCACAGCAACATGCTCAAAGTCGGGAAACTGTTGTTCTCATATGCCAAAGATTCTCATAATGTGTATCACTGCTATTACTGCAGAAGAATTCACATGCAGGTGCTTATTTATCCAGGAAGGAATGCATGTCCAGAGCACCATATCCTTAAAAATATAAACCAGGTGTAAGATTCCTAAATTTGGTTAGATTTATTTTCCACACTCTGGCACAAAGATGTCTTACTGATCCACTAAGTATAATTTATACTTCTTGCTCTCTGGATCCAATAAGCATAATATCAGTATAGTGGGCCAGTCTAATATGTGGAGGAGATAGGGTACCTATGAACACAATTGTGACTCATGGTTGGTGAAATGACATATGTTTGAGGCTGGATAATGAAGTTGTACTGCCAGTCCTTGCCAGCTGAAAACAGTAGGTGGGCCCATGAAAACGCAGCTGTTATGAAGTCACCACCTGGTTGAACTTGTGATAATTATAATCCATTGTCATTTTCCAAGTTTCATCTCTCTTCTGTACAAGTCAAATAGACCAGTAAAATGATCATATGATGGGAATCTCAAGACCTTGATTGTGGCATTAATCTTTGCAATTCATCAAGGATTACAGTATTGCTCTGGCTTATTGTTTTCCTTGACAGAGGAAGATATAGTGCCTCTGGCTTGGCTTTTATGCCTGTAAGATCATCATTGAATCAGCCAGGGAATAAATGTGAAAATTCTGTTGTATGTCAAATATGCCTGCTATGGCTATGCATTTCAGCTAGGAAAAAATTTATAGAATGTATTTGGTAACCAGTTAGTGCCTATAGATAGGCCTAAACTCAAGCTTCATTGATATGACCTCCACAAGCTTTCTGCATTGCGGACACACTGTAAACTATTCTCTCTCATTTGAGAAAGATAGCATAAATATTAACAGCAAACATCTTGGTCATTATAACAGAGGCTTTCATTAATTGTTTTGGGAATAGGCCGTGGATTTAGCTAAGTGGTGTAAGCACCTGCCTGGCATATATGAGGTTGTGCGTTCACTCCCTGGTACAAAAAAAAAAGGGGGGGGGGGTTTGGCATGAAAAAAGGACTTCACTCTGTTCAAGTGAGATTTCTGTGCACTTGACCTAGAACACTTTTGCTTATATGGGACCAGCAAATTTTGTATGCTTCCTTTCTATTTCTTTTTCAAGGTCACAATTTTCAACTTGAACTTTCAATTCCTTTCACTAAGTCAGAGTGCTCTGATAACTGCTTTTATTGCACTATTATGTTTCACACAATCCACCTTGTATTTACCGAGTGCCACTATTTGGCCTATCTAATTTTGAGGTCATATTATCCCTATTGTAGCTTAGGCTCTTAGAATGATTTTGTAGTTGCTACTGTAATTTACAGGCTTCAGAAGGGAATAAGGACTATTTCATGTGAATTTTGAGGCTCTTTTTACAAGTTCCACTCACAAAATTGTGATTAGAAATGTGTCTTCTGTACTGTCTGGGGTGGGTGATTAATTCCTATTCATAGATTCCTATTCATAGATTCACTTCAACATTGCAATTTATGTCATTCCTTAGTTTTTTCTGCCATTTGATAAAGTGTTTCTATTGTGGGGTATCTTAAGTGTTCAACTTGAAAGTCAACAAAGTTTTTAAGATACTGTAGTTATTCCACTGAATCCAGAGTATCTGTTTAGCTAGGCACGAATCAAGAAACTTAGCCCAATATGTTCTCAGGAAACTTATGGTCGTCTTACCACCATCTAACAGTTTTAATTAAGATCAGCATTCACTTACATCCTCTGAATTTTTGTTTCCATAAAATAAATGCCATGCAATTCTTTTGATATGTAGTACACAAATTTCTGGATCATAATTTGTACCTTGGGACCCAGAGTGACTTTGAGTCATTATAAGTCCAGAAGCTTTGAGGGCAGTAGGGGAAAGTCCTGAGAAGAATCAGCGGTACCTAGCAAGTCAATTATATCAACAATTCCAGATTACTTATGCTACCTTTCTTACTTAAATTCAAATGATTAGGGCTTTAGTCAATCTGCAAAACTCTCCTAGCAATGCCTGAATTCATGCTGTATTGGATGTGTGGGGCTGTGTGCTCACCAGATGGATACAAAAAACTGACAATAGCAATCTCCTTCTCATTCATACAATCTCAGCCACTTAGAGTTCTGAGAAGGTTGAAAGTATAACCTCCACAGGGTTCTGCTACTTTCTAATTGTTGAAGAAAGACCATACCGAGTCTGGGTGTTAACAATGTGTCATTCTCTTCTTTGTGAATCAGTAAAGCAGAAATTGACAAAATGCAGTGATGGAGAAATATGTTAGTGCACAGAGAGGAACAGATGCGCAGATCGGAAATTGCTGATTCTGCTGCATAGCTGTTCCTCCTTATTCCTGAACTCCAAACACATTCATATCTCTCAGTTCCTTGCAAGCCTCCACTCCCAGCAATGCATTCCATTTCATTTAAGCTTTTTTTGAATTGAAATTCTTTCACTTGCAATAAAAATATACTAATTCCATCAGGTTTTCAAACAAATCCTTTGGCAGAAAAGAGCACTACAAAAATGTGAAGTAATCAATAAATAAAAAGCAAAAGAAGACAATTTTAACAACAAATTAAAAAACTTTACAGTGTGATCAAATATGCCAACTCTGGAGGCAGATATAACTATTTCAAATGATGCCATCAGTGTGACAATTCATTCATTCATCAACAATGTTAACTGAAAGTCTAAGTCTGCTCTTAAGAAAGGGGATTTTGAGGATACAATTTTTCCTAATGTGAAACATAACTGATGAATTTTCTAGATTCACTCTCCACCATCATCTTCATAAATCTTAGGGTAAACTGTCAATTAAAATCACAGTAAGTTATTAGTAATGCCACCTTCATAGATACAGTGAGAACATAAAATGCTGCATCTCACAAGAACATAGAGTAAGGTGCAACTCCTTAACAAGTTGCTTGTCACACGGGTAGCACTTATTAACTAATAACAAGTAAATATTATCATTTCAAATCTTGGCAAATTGGTCAAAGTTATCTCTAAATTCTCATTCAGTTAGAAGATAATAACTCTGAGTTGAGGATAAAAGATGATCTCAGAGAACATCAGATGTCTACATTCTTAACTTACTTCTTTTCCTTCTTAGTGAAAAATTTCAAGTTTCTCTTCCAGGTTGATATGCTTATATATTTAATTTTGGAGATATGAATGAAAACATTGAATGGTATTGCTGAACACATTTACCAAACAATGTAAGGCAGACTTTTTATGGGCATTCTTTGCTTTTTTACTGATTCCTCTTTCCTCTGAAAATCACGCATACTATCTATAGGTACAACTTTATCAACCATCTTGTAAAATGGCGATTGGACCTGAAGCCCTCTGGGTAACAGCATAAAGAAAGGAGGAGTCTGTTCTTGTGGTTGCACAGAGGTAACAATCTAAACACCTAATTGCTGAATTCCTGTTTTTTTATGCTCTTTTATAAGAATCTAAGCTCTCTTTAATCCTCTTTAGCTTTGGATTTCTATTGCTAGCATCAAAAGGTAATCTATAACTAATACAGTAAAATTTGGGGAATAAAAATAATAGTGTAAATACAGATATTGAGAATCATAAAGGGCAAAATTATGAAGAGCTGTCACTAGGCCTGTTCTTCTTGATGAGTTCTTCCCTATTATCATGTTCAAAATTGAAAAAAGAATTTTCATTAGAAGCAGTGGACATACACCAAGATAATATCACATGTATTTTCAGGAACAAATATAAAACTCTTGCTAAAAACATTGGAAGAAACCAACAAGACTAAAGAACACATGTCATTCAGAGGTAAGGAGTTATTTGCAACTAAAGGTTAAAGCATTTAAACCCTAAGATCTGGAAATAACCTGCCAGTGCTGATATACTTCACTGGTATTTATCTTGTCATTTAAAATCCTCACAGCATGGAATATATTGGGCTTAGTCTTCTCACTCTATAGGAGACTAGGAAGAGTGAAAAGACTAAGGGAAAGAATAAGAAAAAGAGACAAACTTCAGCAAGACAAAATTTCCATTATGGTCGCAATGAAAAGTCTTGTAGGACAGCTATAGAGACAAGGGCACACATGGAAACACACACACACACGCACAATTATCCTTTCTGTGTTCTTGCATGGTGTAAAAATAGTTTGAGTCTGAGACAGCACCATTTAGTACATATTATTTGAATTTGAATTAACAGACTAGGGTTTCCTTTGAGAATTTTTTTTTCTACATTACATCATGAGGATTTTAATTTTCTTCACACTGTGTTGTACACTACAGTTGCCTTATCTCTCCTTG